>DF242770.1:9494-32570 GCA_000507305.1 Breviolum minutum Mf 1.05b.01 | reverse complement strand
TTCGCAGCTTTCGCAGCTTTCGCAGCTTTCGCAGCGTTCGCAGCTTTCACGGCTTTCACAGCTTGCGCAGAATGCATGAATGTATACGAATGAATTGCGCCGTCGCAGCGTTCGCAGCGTTCGCAGCTTGAAGAGATTCGCGGACCATCCTGAGTACACCCTGTAAATTTATAAGAGATTATATTTGGATGCTCAGAGGATGCGATTGTCTTGTGTCTTTTGAAAAAAAAATGGAATTCCCGAATATGTCATGACTTTCCAATACTGTAGGTGAACGTAGAAATTCCTACATTTGCACCGTTTGCTCTCCGATTCTGACCTGTCAGATTCGAACACGGAGTGGACACTTAGTGGCTTTACAAAGCTTACCGAGCTTGTGGCTCACTCAGGATTTTTGCTCACCAACAGCCATGGGTAAATCTACCCAGGTTAGGAACGCATGGGATTCCATGGGTAGATGGCTTTCCAAACATTTCCAAACGCCCCAGTGGCAGCCGACAAAAAGACTTGGTGCTGAAGCACTTAGGCAGCAAAAATTGGAAGACCTGCCAGATACGTCAAGTTCCTGAGCCTTTGGAGACCATTGGTGAGAGGGAAAATATTTTCGATGGCGCATTTTTGGTTCCATCCAACAAAAATTCTGAATGCAATGCGTTTTAGACCCAACGATGATCCGAATTGGATCGGCAAGACGTCAATTTGGGGGTGGATTTTGATACGTCGTTTATGGCGTTCAGGTCGGGACACTACAGGACAGCCCCAAGAGATTGTTGTTTTTTTTTTCTGGAGTGGAGATGATGGGAGCAATGGCGAAAAAAACCCATCAATAATCATCAATGCATCGTTCTTTCATATTCTTTCTGTCTGTTTTTTTTCTGAACTGAAAACCTCTAAACTGACTTATGAACCCCAAAAAAGTACAACTTATGATGAAACATTTGATGGACTTCACCTTTTCTGGGCTTTTCAAACGGCCGCTGACGACAACTTTGTTGCCATGGTACACACCTGTTGTGTCTCGACCTGAGATTTGGTAAATGTTTTTTTTGGCAAGAAGGTAGGGATCAAGAGACGAGTTTCGACGCGAATGTCCATGGCGAATGCTATGAGCAAAAAGAGTCAACAGAAAGACACCGCGGACACGGCTGACAGTGGAACAAACCGTTTTGACCAGACTGGAGTTCACTAGAGTTTATTTTTGAGGTGGTCGACATGGGTAGCTTTCACTAAATGAAAGGTTCCCTCGGGATCTTGCACTGTTCCATATAGTTGACTCAGTATTCCAGTATCTTTCAGTTGTTTACCTTGCCAGATACATCCAGGTTTTGAGTACCTCATGATACTGGCCACAAGGTTTACATGCTACAAAGGTAAGGCAAATTTGAGATCTTGCCCAAGGGGCTGTTTCAGGTGCTGCGTTTCAATCTGCAGGCTTCAAAGTCGAAAAAAGAGAATGGGCACATCATGAAGAGATTGGGAAATATCATGAATCATGGAGGTTTTGGTGTTTTTCCCCCCACGTTTTTTTTCCAAAGAAGTCCACATGGATATCAGTGGGTGTTTTTCAGGATTTGTTGAACAATGGGAGGACGTCCATGTCACCTCCATTTGGTGAACTTGGAAGGTGCTGAAAAAACGGTAAAAAGTCATAGAGTTTTTCAACCGTTTGTTTTTCCCATTGGCGTCCATGCATGGAAACAGTCAGTAATTACCATGGCCATGATGAAGCATCATGAAAAATCTACAGTAAGTCACTCATGAGCTAATCATAGCTGAGCTTTGTAAAAATGTAGTTTTTGGGCAAAATCAACTCCGGAAAAACCGGGTTTCTGGGGCGACGTGTCGCCCCGTATGGCGGATGGTTCCTTCTGCACTGCTGCAGATGTGGTGTTTCGGAGCATCTCGTAAGGGGCCTCAAGGCTTTGGACTCTCGAAAACATCCCAAAATGCCATGGCTTTCGGAGGTTTCCCCAACAAAAGAAACATGAACCAATTATTCAATTTACCAATTCAAATGCAATTTGGATGATTTTTGGTATATGCCCAAGTGTCGGACAAATTTGTTTCCACGATTTTTTCCTTTGAGTCGAGGGATCATTTCAAAATAGGAATGCACAAACATAGTACAGTATGTATACACACATACGTACATATATATATATATATACGTATACACATGTAATATATAAGAAAGATGATTACACATGCTGAATGGATTGTGTATAAATCTCTATTGTCTTAAATTCAACGAAAAAAACAAACAACATTCTCAACTGATGCATTGTAGGTGGATGAAAAGTATTTCCCCCTTGGCATTTCATACATTAGAAACTATCATGATGTACATAATCTATTAGCCTATATGATGGATATTGATGGATGGAAAGTAGATATATCATACATATATGGTTGTTTCAGTTTCCTTAAATGGTGGTACCCCCCAAAAACACCCAAAATCATCATTTTTAGGAGGGGAACACCCATGGAAATTTGGGGGAACCCAGCATTTTAGGAAACCCCCCATATATCAGATGTATAATTAGGGGTTACACAACTTCCACCTCACTTGGGTATTTTGTTTTACCCTCCAGGAAACTAACATATCCCCCAAAAATGGCATTTTGAAGATGATTTTCCTTTTCCCCAGGTGGGATATGTTAATCCCCTGGAGGGTAATGCTTCCACTCCAGGACTCCATGACCCCATGACCAACTCAGGTTGAGACCCTTCTTGAATCACCCAGGATTGGACTCCAGAGGCGGTTTTTGTTCAAAAACGACGTTTGGGTTGACCCTAGGTGGAGGGTCATGGAAAAACCAACAAGAAACACGCAGGAGGATTGATGTTTGGGATGATTGGTGTTTTCAGATGCTTATTAACTGAAGACATTTCAAAACATGTTTTGCTTTACTTTTTTCATATTTTTTGGGGTAATTTCATCAACATTTGGTTACTTGCATAGGGAAAGGATTGTGAGGATGTTGGACATTATCTCTCAGGTGAGTGACCCTGTGTAACCCCCGCGTTGGTAGGCCTGAAGGAAGGCCCCCAACACTTGGGCATGAATTTCTGGATTTTGACATGAAACAATCTCTAGACATGTTTTTTATGTTTCTGCCAGCATTTGGAATTTGTAAATGATTCGAATGAATTGTATTGATCAGAAAATTCCTCCAAATCCAGCATTTAAAACTCAACGGATATCATGTTCTTGAACCAGAGCGACAGGTGTGGCGTTTCACAAGCCTATCAACCTGGTCAATTCTCAGGTGGGGAGGATGAGAAAAAGGTGGAGGCAATAAAGCATGCTGAGTCCGAGTTTTTGGAGGAATATTGTGTGGGATGGTGATGCTGCTGATGATGGTGATGATGATGATGGTGGTGATGATGATGCTGATGATGATGATGGTGATGCTGCTGCTGCTGCTGATGATGATGATGATGGTGATGATGGTGATGATGATGATGGTGGTGATGATGATGCTGATGATGATGATGGTGATGATGCTGCTGCTGCTGCTGATGATGATGATGATGGTGATGATGGTGATGATGATGATGGTGGTGATGATGATGCTGATGATGATGATGGTGATGCTGCTGCTGCTGCTGATGATGATGATGATGGTGATGATGGTGATGATGATGATGGTGGTGATGATGATGCTGATGATGATGATGGTGATGCTGCTGCTGCTGCTGATGATGATGATGATGATGATGATGATGATGATGATGATGGTGGTGATGATGATAATGATGGTGATGATGATGATGATGGTGATGATGATGATGATGGTGATGATGATGGTGGTGATGATGATGATGATGGTGATGATGGTGATGATGATGATGATGATGATGATGGCGATGATGATGATGATGATGATGATGATGATGATGATGATGATGGGACAAAGCATCCACGACATATGGCCACTTTGGACAAGGACATCAGACATCGTTTTCCAACTGTGTTGACAGTCCATGATGGAGGGGTTGTGTAACCCAAACTTTGTTACTTGATGGCACATGGGCTGCTGATTGGCTGAGGCAGAAATTTCTTTGCCACTGTACCTCATGTTGATGTTTCAGAAATCCCAAACAACCACCTGGGGTGTGTAAAACCCTGTAAATAACAGGAGAAATTACCAACCTCAACTGGTGAACACCAGATTTCTTCCATCAACAGTAGTGTAGCAACACTTTTCACCCCCCCTTGTGGTGCTCCTTCATTTGGAGGCCCACTCATCTTCGGCTGCGTGCCCGTTTGATGCAGATCTTCGAAAGGACCTTTCCTTTGATTCCGTACCAATTGTTGAAAGGGTTTGTCACTCCAAATGTATCTTTCAAGGGTTTGTCATTCATTGTTGGATGATTTTTTTTTTTAGCTTCAAAGGTTTTCTGAGTTCAAAATTGCCACAGGTTGAAGGGATATTTGGGGATTGAAGAGAAAATTGGAAAAGATTTGCTTTTACAGAGCACTTTGCCACACACTTCTGCTACTTTACTTGACATCAGAGTCTCCAAAGTTTCTGGAATTTGTTTGTTGAAGCTCACCCAAAATTCTCCACAAGCCCTTTTTAGCTGGTTGAGTTGGGGTTAGAAGGAAGCATTTAAACTTCCCAACAATATACCTTCCCCAAGCCCCGGAAAAGAATTACCTTCCCAATAGGAAAGTAAGTAGTCTTCCAACCAACATTTTTCAGGGGCAAGCTGGGCGAACTGTTAAACTTCGGGGGGAGGGGGACTGAGGAGCTAAGGAGCTATACCAGGTTGCCTGAGCGTCTTGTCGTTTTACGGTTCAATTGCAGCTCACTACAGGATCCTCCACGTTGCAACTCCAGGTGGGGAGTCGAAAATGGACCACGGTGAGAAGGGATGGGGGGAAGGGTGGAACGGTGGAACCCTAAAATTTGAGTAAAAAATCTGATGGAAAGCTAAATATCATGGAAATTTCCAAGATTCAATCTCCTTTTGATTTTAGGTTCCATGTTCAATTGCAACTTCAAGGGCAAATATATAAACACCACCAAATGGTGGAGGTTTTTCGGGGTCGCGTTTTTGCCTCCAAAGTTGGTGGCTGCATGAAGTCATTACCCCATGACATCCCATAGGTCTATAGGTTGATGGGTCGGCTTGAACATAGAGAAGTTGAGGAAATGAAGATGCCAGGCATTATCAGAAGTTTTGGGGCATGTTTGGGCAACTTTTTGATTGATGATATGGCCATCATGCAAGGTTGGATGGGTGTTTTTAATGGTGGTTTCCGAATACTGAGGGTATTAGGTAATCAATTTTGGAGGGGTTAAAAATAGGGTTAAAAATATATCTATAATATAAATGGAAGCATACGACTCATGAATCGTATTGAAACTCAACCTTCCCCCCAAAGTTCATTCCATATTTAGAAAGAGTTATCAATTCAACACTATTCAAAATCATACTTTATTGAAGTTGGCAATTACTTTATTCATACCCCATTCATAGGGATCAAGCCTATGAGTAGAATCTCTATTGGACCATGGCTCTGGTCAGGCAGGAGAAGCTTCCGGCCTCGCGTGTGCATCGGGGTATCCGAGGCATGACATGAGGGAAGTTATGGGAAAATCAATTGAGCAATGAAAAAAACCTGGTTGTTTAGGGTATATGGGTGTTTCCAAAATAGGGGTATCCCAAAATGGATGGTTTATAATGGAAAACCCTATTAAAATGGATGATTTGGGGGTACCACTATTTTTGGAAACACCCATAATATAGTGGATTATACTGCCCAGTTTTTTTTGGGATTTTTCATGGCTCAATTGGTCTTCTTGTGACGTTTTCTTAACGGCTAGAAGAATTTGTTTTGTCACATCATCCCCGAAGTGTAGTTTCGAGTGGAAGCCTTTCCAAATAGCCAAAGATTTCTCGCATGAGCTTGTGTGAAATATGATCTCATGCAGATAAAACAAGACACGTTGGACCAAATTTCTGCGTCAGCCAGTTGCTAGGATGAAGGTTGACTAGGAGTCCATGCAAAAATCACAGGGTTTGATGGATCTGGTCAAACGGTTCCTTTCAATTTGGTGAAATACTGTTGATGGTTCAGAAATCCGGCGATAAACAGATCAACTGCACCTGGGATGTGTAAAACCATGTAAATAATGGGATAAACGGATAAACTACATATCAACTGGTGCAGGATTTCTTCCATCAACAGTATCAGATGATGTCTAAAAAAGACTGTACTGTATGTATTTGGTAGGGAGTATCCATTGGGTATTGCAGCAGCGTTTGTTGACAGGTGCATTGTTTTTTGCATCAAAATCCAGTCATGTTCATCATTCAAAGTAAATTGATGCTTCAGAGTCCTTGCACCACCTAACCACTTTTTACATAGTACTGATGTATGTCCACATAGTAATGCGCATCTTCTTTATACATCTTTATACATTGTACACAATTTATAGCCACCTCACACGACCTCACTCCAAATGGTGGTGTAGTAAGGGAAATCCCCTTATTTCAGCAAAATTTAGGTTGGTGAAATATTATAATTTGGCCTACACAAGATGCACATCAATTTGATGACCCGACCGACCTCGGAGGCCTGAGACCCATCCCGAATCCATCGGGAAAGTCCAAGTCTGAGTCCTCCAACGTTGAGGCCGTAGGAACGGCTGGAACTTAAAAACATCACTTCAAAATCAGTTGCACCAAACCTCCAGTTTTAAAGGGATTTCATGAGTTTCATGTCTAATTTTTCGGGTTGTAGGTGTTTTTTCTTAAAAAGCAAAGCTTCAAAATCAGCGTTTTTTAGGGGATGTAAAGTACTGTAGAAGTGACACCAAAGTAGCCAATCTGATTTTGAGAAGTTAAGTGTAGATGCGGCTCTGGTGAATTTGAAGGTTTTGATCCTATATAAAGACATTATGGCCTTCAAGGGAAGCAAGATATTCCATCAAGAAGCAATTCTGCAGATGATTTTCTTGTCCCCAAAGGTGGTGATAAACTAGTTCCCTGGGTACATCACCGGGAATGCTGAAACAGGGAATTGCTACCTAGCTAGGGAGGCCTGAAGATGCTGGTTTCGAAATTTCCTGACGTTTTTTTTTTCAATTTCATTTACATAAATTACCCAAAGTCCTGGTTTTGGTGGATGCAACGTTTTTGTCAGATGACATTCCACACTTGAGAGGCTTCCATGGTGATTGGGAAGGACGGAGGCGCTCCGGGACTTCGAGATGTGGAAAGTGGATTTACAGCTTTTTGGGCCGTTTCGGGTCTACTTAGAAGTATGATGTTGTTGTACGTGTTTCTGTGTTTTGATGTTGTTTTTAGATGTTTTGATAAGTAACATGTAGCCTTCTGATAACTTACGCGTCCACCTCCTCCATTTAGGATTGAATTTTTGAATGAAAAGAACTCGATACATGTGATTCTTTTGGTGGTCACCGGCAGTTACCAAACATTAAAAGCAAATCTTACATGGTGTATTCGCAAGCATCAGAACCTAATTGGATAGAACATATATATACATATATTCCTAATATATTTCTTGGGCGCAACCAACTACAGAATAGCTATACAAAGTAGTGAAAGTAGATGGTGCAACTCCAAAAAGATGGATTAGTAAGGGGCCACCATAAAGCAATACATGGGAGTTGCGCCATCGATCCTTTCCAGGTGGTATAGCTCTTGGATATCTATTTGTTCATTGATCTTGTGAATCTATCAACCATCAAATCTCCGCTAAGCCGCCATTTTTGATGGCCCTTGCAGGTGCTTCACACCAACGGCGCAGGGCAGAGACCTTCTCGGAGGAGCGTTCCACCAAAACATGAGTCTCAAGTTGTAAGGCTGATTGGATGGGATCATGACCATCCTGGAAACTAACCATTGATCACCCAGTTTCTTTCCGGGTTCCAATTCCACCTGATCAGTTGGTGATTCTTGATGTACACTCCAGGGAACGATCACATATCCGCTTCCCAACGCACTTTTTGAGACGATGATTTTCCTTTTCCAAAGGTGGGATATGTTATATAGTTCCCTGGAGGGTATTTTGGGAGAATCAAACTTGATGCCAAAGTGTAAATTATTACAGTTTTGAGGGATTTTCCTGAAAAAAAGTGCCTTGTTTGGATTGGTAATATGATGACCTCTGTTGGATGGGAAGGGAATTGGGGGCGGTTATCCTTTAAATTGCTAGATTTATCGAGATTTCTTCATGCGTGAAGGGAGCTACCACTAGATTCCCAAGGTTTTTTAGGCTGGTGAACATTCTGATTCCATGCAGATTTCATGCGAATTTCTTCAACGAAGATGTGTTCTTTTGTGATTCTGCCCATATTTCAACAATGGGTTATCATGTCTACCTGTACTAATTCAGATATTATTGATATCATATCAGGAGTAAATGTCCATACTTTTGGGGCCTGCCAATCAACCCTGGTGAACTAAGTGGGGGTAAACCTATTTTCATTAAAGGGATCCCTATGAACCTTCATGATCCACTCAAAAACGTTCTTTTTGGCAGGACCGAAACCATACACCCCTGAAGATTAACATGGAACATAATCATGGAGGTTTGCAAGATCATTTTCCTTTCTAAGTTGGTGATTTGAAGGTTCCATGTTAATCTTCCAGGGTGTACCTATACTATGGGGGCATTGCCAAAAATATCTCTCAAGTTGCAAGTTTTTCCAGCTAGGAGCCCGAAGATCCACGAGTGCTTGTGCCAGCACACCGCATTGGAGATGTCACCCCTGCTCTTCGTTTGAATGATGTCTGTATGGATTTTTCTGCTTTTTCTGGAAGGTGATAATTTGCATACATATATTTATGTATATATATATATATACGTACATGTAGACCCTTAAAAAAAGAAGCTTCCAGTCAAGTCCTCCAATTATTTTGGGGTCGATGTTTGTTTTGTTTAAAAAAAAGACGATGAATTTGAAGGTTGGTGAACAACATGGTGGCCCAAACCATTTGAGGGCAAGATTCTTGGACCAAATCTGGGGAAAGAGATTCTTTCCCAAAGATATGCCAGGCTCCTCGGTCACGAAAAGGGGAAGCAAGCATTGGAAGGCGGGTCCCGGATGGATCCTGGGGAAGGTAGTGGAAAACATTCGTACACAAGGTGTATTTATTATATAATTATATATATATATGTACAATATTATACGTACACACATATATCATTTGATTATTTTCCATTTGAAGAAGAGTGAAACTCACATGAATGAGACTGCAGCTTGATTAAGTTCTTGTTGCATGCCTTCGAGATTTCTTACTGATTGATATGAAACTTTAGGGAAGATGTCTCAAGATGAAGTACCTCAAAAAGTTCATTTTAGTGAGGGAAATGGAACGTTTGCACCCAAATGTTGGAAGGGGAACCTCACTGCATGAGGCGTTCTGCGACTTTGAATGGTTCTGGTCAGTCAGAGACCCAGACAATGCTTGCTTTAAGAGGGCTGAGAACATGCAAAACAACATGCTTGACGATAAACGGATTGGGGAAGAAACAATGTTATGGAATATTCATGTGTGACGGTTCATGGTGCGTTCTTTAATTCACCAGATAGTTCATTCAGGGTTTGGGCCTGTTGTGTTGCAATTGTACAGAGAACCCCCTAAAGACGAATCGCAGGCTTCCATTACCCAAAACCAAATATCCAGTTGGTGATATTTGGATGAACGAACCACTATTTCACCAACATGGATCAACCAATGAACGAACCATTTTTTTCCGGTGGAAACTGAGCAAACGTCCCTGGTTCATCTATAGGGCTGTATCCCTCAAAGACAATGATTTTTTTTCGCACTTATCACAGGAATGTATCGCGATTGCGTTTGCCACAGCGACAAACCGTTTACATCCATTCCATTTAACTCACTAATTCATACTAATTCCATTTCACGGCCAACATCCAAGCATATAGTTTCTTTACTCTGAATAAAAGATCATGTGTCAGTGTGTCCAGTGGATTCTTTTCAAAGTTGAACAAACACCAACTGAAAAAGACACACACTCACACACAAAAAAAAACAAAAAAGAAACACACTCACAGTAAAACTAGATGTCAAACTTAAAAAAAAACATCTGATTTTTTCTCCTCCAAATGGTGGTGTTTGTTAAAAATCACCAGATTGGTTGCCGTTTGGAAGTCAGGTCCACCGGCCTCAAGCGTTCCCAAGAGCCGATGCTTCGGCCACACGCGTCGGGGAGCTTCAACACAAGGGGTCTATTTTACCGGCCGTTGGGGTGGTGGTTGGAAGGTGGACATTTAATGAATGAAACCTAAAAGGCCGGGATGTTGTTTGTTTAAAAGCTTTAAACAAGAGAGAGAGAGAAGAAGCCGAAAGAAGAATGACATTCAATGATATTATACTGGATTTGAGCAGTGCTCATGTTTGTTATGTCTGAGAGGTTTGAGACCCCAAAACATCTATGAACATGTGTTAAAATCAACCTTGGAGATGAAATACGATTTCTCTACTCATAAAAAGAATCTCCTTTTCCAGTTTCCATGCATTGCTTAGCCTCCCATCCAATCAAAGAAATCAAAGAGAAGCCTCGCACTCATCAACGTATCCTTCAACCTTACCCCCGAAAACATGGCCTGCATCCTCCCCAGAAAAAAAAAAGAAGATATCTATTTTTTAAGAGGTAAGGATACTTTTCCAGTTGAACAGTTTCCTGCTTATATCCTTACCTCAACTTTTCATTAAACAGCTGGGCTCATGTCTTGTTTCAGGTTTACCCGGGTGCGATGTCTGAGGTCATTACCCTGCCTTTCTGGGAAGCAAATGAAGTTGCACCTCAACAGTGAGCCTTTACAACCTTCACCGGCAGCCAAGCCCATGGCAAAGCCGGTCTTGTCGAATGCAGGTGTGGGAATTTTCCTGTTGGGTTTGGAATGATGGGAGCTAAAGATCTGGAACATTAGTGGGGGGTTTGTACTAGCTAAGGAAGTTGGTTGCGACTTTCCCCCCAGCTAAGATTTGATAATGTGCGTTTTTTCCCCATGTTTTTGGGGGAACTCCTTGAGGGTCAAGAAATTCCATCAAACCCTAGTGGCCCTGATTGGGGTAGTATGGCAGACCTGCTGCGGGGACTTGGTGGCCATTTTTTTGGGGCCTTTTTGGGCGCTCAAGATTTTTGGGCGATCACTTTCTTTCGGGGACACATTTTTTTCGAAAATGTGTAGGAACGTGTCATGTTCCTTTGAATTAATGATGTTTAGGAACATGTTAAGTACACTCCGGTAAACACACATAGCAATGGAAAATCCCCATCTTGAATAGGAAATACATCTTCATTCATGGTAGATTTTCCATTGCTATGTTAGATTACCGGAGTGTATGCCCTACATGTTCCAATCCATCATTTTTGGGAGGGTCCATGATTTTTTTTTTTCGCCGCCTCCGCCAGGCCTCTTGCAATTCATGCTGCCCAGCTTTGGGTTTCCCGCAACTGTAGAGGAGGAGGTCAGGAAGTTGGGTCAGTTTCCTCAAGGTACATGTCTGATACGGGACCTGTCTCAAGATTAGAAGAACTTCTTTTGGAAATTCCTGGAAGTTTCCGATAAACAAATACAAAAATCAATAATCAAATGTATTTTCAAAAACATCAATCACATAAGGACATAGCATACTTGCTTCTGCAATATTTGGTATTTTCATCATCAAAAACTCATGCGAAGTCTTTGGTAGGTGGCCCTGGAAGAGCTCTTCGCGCAGATGCCTTTCATGGAAGATGAGGTATCCAGTTTTTGTGGCCCAGGGTATTGCATCACTCTGATTTTTGACAGGTGCTTCACAGCGCTGTTGTTATTGTTGATCTAGGTAAAGTATGACAACTTTTTGACCCAACCTCACGACCAAAGGTAGCCACAAGAGGAACCTTGGAAATCTTGGAATTTGATTTTGTAAGAGAATCAACTTCACTTTAGATTTTAGATTAATGAGATATTCTAAATCACTCAGCCTAATATCAGATTTGTATTAGCCTCACATGATCCTAGATGATCTTTTGGATGTTCAAACAAAAAAGTTCTCCAGCAAAATGGGCTTTTGGAGAGCTAGAGCACAATGTGGGAGGAGAAAAAAGTGGATAGAAGTAAGAAAAACCATATGGATGTTTCCGAAAATAGGGGTACCCCAAAATGGATGGTTCAAAATGGAAAACCCTATTAAAATGGATGATTTGGGGGTACCCCTATTTTTGGAAACACCCATATCACAATAACTTCTATCATCAAGTCGACCATGCTAAGGCTAAATCGCTCAAAACATCTACATTCTAGACTCTGTATCTGATATCTAGCTGCTGATTAGAGAAGAGTGGGGAATATCTAAAAATTCCATTAATAAGCGATTTGGGGAGCTGCCTGGAAGTTTTCCAATGTTTCACTGCGCTGGGCTTTACCAACACCGACTGCAGGTTTTGGGAGCATCGGCAGAGTCGCCCAGCCAATGGCAGGATGGGATGGAATTTCCATACTGAAGTGGTTGACTTTGAGATATTGCAAGTCACTAATGATCACTTTGCGATCAGCGTGAGGTTCTTGTAATGTCCTTTAAAGATTATGATTTTGTGAACAATATTAGATTCCAATTATGATACTCATCTTTTATTGGTCCCATCCCCCCCCCAAAAAAAAATCACCAACATAAACTCCCAAAAGAATCCAAATGACATAACTTTCATTGAAGTCATTTTTTTCTTTTTTGAACTCACTGATGTTGAGAAGCATCCAGGGGTTTCACATCGACCGGAATCGACCGTTGGCCTCAAAACGAGTGCCAAAACGGGGCGGACCGGGTGGCGACAAAGGAGATGTCCAATGGGGCATGGATGAGTTGATTCTGCAAAAAGATCGTTTTGCGTGATACGGAAATTTCATACTGAATATATATCTAAATATAACATCATATTACATACTATTAATATGTTACATGTTACTAAAAGCTAAATTATACAATCTTATACAATATCTAGCAATTGTATTTATCTTGTTTTTTTAAAGTACCTGTGGTTGTTCTTGAAGTATAAGGCTTGAGTTTTGATACCCCAAAACCGTTGAATTTCGTGGCCATTTTCGGGTGGCTGGAAGTGCATATCTTCACCACGGTCAGTCGGTCCGATTGGCAGGTCCAGGCCGGATGGGTGCAGTGGGTTCACCTGAAAAAGGGCACCCCTGGAATAGTAGACTTGCTATTGGAAATCACAAGTTTCAGGTTTTCATCTTAAATTTTGGGGAGTGTTTTCTAGGCAATGCCCAAAAATAGTGACCTAATATGTGACCTATGATAGCTGGTGATTACCTGTATTTCCTGTGAGTTGTTGGTTGGAATTTTTTGAGGGTTGATTGATGCGATAAAACCTCGATGATGGTGAATGAATTTGGGTGAGCAACAGGTTACAATTTGAACATCCTGCTTCATGGTACTTGAGAAGGAAATAGTGCCCAAACTTTGCCTTAGAATTCACTTTGAAATTTCTCCCTTGACTGAAAAAATGTAGTAATCCTACAATGTATCCATTAGATCTACTGTAATTATAACTGTTGATGAAAACAATAATTGAGAATTACAGATTACACTTTATACCGATACAATTTCTATCAATTTCCTCTCAGAGTTACTATCATTTGGGGTCTCTTTGACTGAAAAAACTCATGTCAACCCCAGGTTGGTCCCACCTTGTGGATCGAATGCAGGCCATGGGAGTCATGGTCGGAAAATTCCAGGGTTTTCCTGCCTTAGTGGTTGTTTTTGGGTAAAAAAAAAGGGGATGAAAAACTTATCCAGGGTAAAGAACCAAGGATTCAATGGAAAAGTAAGGCACTCTGTGTGTTTTGTGTGTTTTTTTTGTTTTTTTGTGGCGATATTTTTTTAAAACATGTTTTAAAGATTATTGGTTTGTTTTTTTTCAAAAGGGGCTGGGGTATTCAACTTCAATTGTTTGTTGGTGCTGGAATTTGAACATCCAAGATATTTGAAAAAAGTCGGATCTTATTTATATTCTATTTTGGGGATTCCATGTCAGCTTTTTTCGGGGCGGTATGTGGTGGGTTGCAGTCGCATTCAAAAAGGAAATCAACCATTACAGCTGATGTTAGACAGCATCAATTTTGGTATCAACCAATGGTTTGGCTCGGTTTCTGTGGCTAGTGCGGCTAGTGTTTAGTGGGAATCTTCGACAAAAACCTGACTGATCGGTATTTCTCACCTACATTCCAAATCATCACTAGCAATTTGATTGCCATTATCCAGTACACAGTATTGATAAAAGTCAATCTACTAATTTGTTGGATGGTGTATCTCCATTGTCCTGATTCTAGGTTAACCCCCCCCAAAACTTTACTGCGTATTGGATGTTGAAACAACTCGTTTGGTGTGGATTTGTAGAAATTTCTGACTAACTGCCTCGAAGTTTAACATAACTCCCCGGAAACTTTGCCATCCCAAAAAGGTACAGGATCCTCTTAGAACCATCCCATCCCATCTGATCTCACAGGGCCGGCAGCGATCTGATCGAAGGTCGCCAGCGAGCCTTGGTTGACACAGTTGGTCATTTACAGGGATCATTAAATGGGTGTTTCCAAAAATCGGGGTACCCCAAAATGGATGGTTTATGATGGAAAACCCTATTAAAATGGATGATTTGGGGGTATCACTATTTTCGGAAACATCCAAATTGCCAGGTTTTTTTTGGGAGGATGAAACTTGATGCAAATGTATACTGGCTGGTGGCAACTCCAAGATTTTTTGTTTACTTTTGCACCCTGGTTACCTAGGGAGATGATGATCCGATTTGACTATCTGGATATTTTGTCAGACTTTGGTTGAAACCACCAACTAGGTATGGTCATTTTGAGGGTTTCCCAAACAATAGTGGTATTGTCCAGGTTTTTGTGTCATAATAATAACCCCCCCCCCTAGCAGAAAGTTTCTAAATTGGAAAGGGAAGCAACGTCATCCACCCCGGGCCGAACTGAGGCTACAATTTTTGTTGTTGGAAACATCTGAGGCAACCAACAAGACAGCCACAGCCACAACCAGAACCACCAGAGGTCAGCAGCGATGAGAGTGCCTACTGTGCTTGTAGATTGCGGGATCAAGCAATCTACATGTTGCTGTTCATTTTTCATGTCATTTTGGTGCTAAGGACACCTGTTAGAGCATTTTTGGAAGTATGCGAACAGCTATAATCTGACACCCTTCATATTCTCCATAGGAAAAGTCAATATATCATTTTTGGAAAGATCCTATTGAAACTCCGGCCATATCACAAGCCACTTGTAGCCATCAAACTCTAGATTGCAGGTAGTTTGGTGACAGATGCAGCGGTCAGTTTCCTGGTTGTGGTTGTTGTTGTTGTTGTTGTTGTTGTTGTTGCTGTTGTTGTTGTTGTTGTTGTTGTTGTTGTTGTTGTTGCTGTTGTTGTTGTTGTTGCTGCTGTTGTTGTTGTTGTTGTTGTTGTTGTTGTTGTTGTTGTTGTTGTTGTTGTTGTTTTCAAACTTGTTTTTTTTTCAAACTGACTTAAGTCAAAGTGTTTCCCCAACAAAAGGAGGCCTTTCGACTTATACGACTCTTTCAATCCACATTGATGCTTCCCAGGGTCCCTTAAAAACAGGGGTCATTTGTTTTACCAGCCATTGGGGGGGATCAAACAATGTACATGTATGGTAAATCTGAGGGATTTCCCGTTAATACTGTTGATAAATCTGAAATCCAGCACCACCTGGGATCTATGAAACCCTATAAATAATGGTATATATATATATGATATACTACCAACTACCATCCTCAACTGGTGATCGCTGGATTTCTGAACCATCAACAGTAGTGTAGATCTAACGTTGTTTCAACACACCTTTGGAGCACACCCCTAACCTTTACCAACGGCCTGTAAAGGGCATCCTTTCATAATTGGGTGGGGGAATTGCCTGGGGTGTGCTCCAGGGGTGTGTTGTAACTTTCTTGGAGTAGAGTTTGGGTTGATGTCCCACCTGCAGAGCTTGCACAGGTACCAGCTCCACAGGAACGTGTTGCTGCGGGCGGTGTGCATCCATCGCAGGCATCTGTATCTCAGGCCAGGATGATGGCATGTGGTTGGCCCCCTTATGAATCTTTACGGTATATATTTGTTACTAAGGTAAGTTGAATCAAATATATAGATATTATATGATATTATATAATTATATCAAGATTTTTGATGATTTAAGCCTAGTTACGCTCACCATTACCATCACCCACCTATAGTTGGACTGAAGTGAGATTCACTTATCAACATGGGCTACTTATTGTGCACTGTCGTGACGTCACGCGAGCTCACCCCAAAAGGCAGTTTAGTAGGGGAATCCGGGAAGCCCCTTTATTGTCCGGACATCCAGGTTGCTGAAATATCACGACGTATCCTTCAGAATTTGTATTCAAAATGAATTCTACTTTCATACAAATTTGCATTTTCCTCATCTATTTCATCTTCTACGTGGTGGTTTCAAAGATCTTTTAAGTTTCACCATTCTTTGGGGATGATTCCCATGTTGACGAATATTTTTTAACTGGGCGGCTCAACCACCAACTAGTCATGTGTACTTCTTAACCTATTCTTGGTTTGCCCCATCGAAGTTCTGAGATTCCCTTCTGACCAGGCGACACCTCCGCCACAACAGCAACTTGGCACTGAAGTTTGGTCAGATCAGAATTTTCATGGCCTTTGGCTGTGTGAGTGAAAACAGTCGAAAAACAAGGCGAGCTTTCTCTTTTTCGAAAGATTGGTGGAACTGGTATTAATGTCATCTGATCTGATTTTCAGAAGCTTGTTTCTATATGAAATTGCTACCGGAATTTTAAAAGACATGTTCTGATTTTCAGTTGTTCACTTCTACATGATCTTGGTCTCAAGAAGCGCTCCTGAAACTCGGCAATTTCCTGTTCCAAGATCCCAAGATCCCTGAGGTATGCTCAGTGCACGGCTTCTGGCCTTGCGCTCAACAAAAGGTGGAAAGTCCATTTCCCCCTGTTTTTCACATCATTCACTTCGCCAGTTGTTTCCCAAAACCATATTTTTTTCTTATCATTTCCCAATATAAGATAGATATATATATTTCCTCCATTTTCTGGGGGGGTCAAAATTATGAACAGAAAATCACTAACGGATGTGTTGAGAACGAGGTTCTGAGTTGTTGGACGTGGATGTCACGGTGTTAGCCTTCGCGCAATGGGCATGGACACCTGGTGATGGTAGAATAGGGAAGCCATGAAAAATGGCAGAAAAAAAGTGGCCATGCCATGTTTTGGTGCTGGATAAAGTCATGGCAGTTTTGCAGGTTGTTGGGTGGTTTAAAGTTCAAATCATACATACACCCCAGTTTTGATGGGTTTCAGTTTAAATCAAAGGTTTTCCCTTTTTGAATCTCGATGGTTTTGGATGGTTCCAGCATGAGAGAGAGAGAGAGAGACAACAGGCTCACAAACACAAATTCATGCAAATCCCACTAAAAGAGATGAAGATAATGCATGCTGCAGATGAGTTTACATACATCACGTTGTAATAGATTGATTAAAATTCATGTATGTCAATGTGTGTCACTAGTGCTTGAACTGGCAAATTAAGCTATCAAGATTTGTATTTAAGGCCCTCTTGAATATAAGATCACAAAACATTCCGAATGTCCACTACCGGTAGCAACAGCTGATTTCTCTAGATGCATGAAGTTTGTTTGAAAGTACAGGGTGGCAGTGGCAGCTGTATTTCATACTTAGTCAAACTCCTTCTATTTTTGTACAACTCTCCTACTTCTGATGGATGAAAACATATAGCAAAGACAATGAAAGACTCCAAGTTACTCAACTTCCCAAACAACAATCCCTTTCTTTACAAAATTTGTAGGGAAACCACTTACAACCTCCAACTTGTTTTGTCCCTTTCACCCCATATCCGTCCTTCTCCTTCACCCCACTCCAGACCTGAGGTCATGGAGCTGAAAAGTAAAAGTTCCAATTCTCAAAAGTCGCTCCAGGTAACTGGAATTCGGTTGGAAGGGTTTTGGAAAAAAAACTGTTGATGGTTCAGAAATCCAGCTAACCAGGTGAGGTTGGTATAGTTTATCCCCATTATTTACAAGGTTTTAGCACCATCCCAGGTGGTTAGCCGGATTTCTGAACCATCAACAGTAGGATTTCTCCAGAGACCCGCCAATAGTGGGACAAGAGTTACCCATTCCCTATGCCATAAGCTTTCCCATATCATTTCCCTTATACTTCAAGGGTTTCTTTACGGGGAATGGGGGAACAAAAACTCTGGGGGGTTCCTTGGAAACCCCAAATTTGTTGAAGCTTCCAAGTTTGATGAAGCTTCGAAATGGAAGTCCCGGTTCACCATTTTTTAGTCCGGTTGGTTTCCGAATGTTTCGGGAAACTTTGAATCTTTGTTACTTCATATCAATTCATGTATACTCCCCTCCCACTATTTTCAAGATGACTTTTCTATGAAACCCGGGCCACTATTTCTGATAGACCACAACGTGACCCCCAGAGAATCTCCGCCAGATTGAGCTGAACACTATCAAGAATGCCATCAACGGCAATCATAGTGATTTGGCGGATTTCAAGCGACAAGGAGCCGCCGGGGTGCCTCAGGGGAGCACCGAATCATGGGAATTTCTCGCAAATTAGCGCTAGGAGTGCGTTGAATTTATGGAGGACAAAGGTCAAACTTCCATCAAGGGGTGGAAACATCAGGACTTGATTTGTGAAATTTTGGACCGAGGCGATACAGCAACACATGCAATCAGAGATTAATGAGTTCCGGCCCCAAGTTGAGCCATGCAGAGTGACTAGAGTGACATGAAGAGAATCATGGCGCAAACTATCCAGGATAGGAGGGTTTTCTCTACCGTTTGTTTAATTTGTTATAGTAGATAACTCATCCACAAACATCTACAGAACTGGAATGTGGAAACAGGGCGACCCGAGACGGTTTTTGAGGTGAACCTTAGGAGATATCTCAAGGTATCCAGTAAGGTTGCCCCAAATATCCCTAAATCATATTTGTCAAGAAACTCCTTTTGACAAATCCCCGGGCTCAAACATCATCAAACTATTTGTTTTTCGGGAGAGGTGAAGGCACAACTCTCCTTCTTTAAAAAACCATCCCCCTTGGAATCCATCCTTGGATCACCAAGGATCCGCGAGTCCTTAAGCTCTGTGTTTATGGAAATCACTGCTGCTGTGCGAAACAACGCGGCCGCGGACCAGGAGCTCCCCATGGAGTTGGGGAGGATACCATCGGCAAAAAGGTTTTGTTTGGGGTCACCGATTTTGAAACATCCCACATTTTTCAAAGAAACATCAAAAAACCCAAGGCATCTATGTTTTGGTGCATATTTTTGGGGGGGATTGATTTTTTGGGTTGGTTTTCGAAAAATCCATCATAATCCATTTGAGACTTCACATGACTCAACCTACAAATCAGAGTCTCCAGAGGCATTTTCCACACCTGAAGATTTCACCAACTTTTCTTCCCTTTTGGGTGGAACATTTTGTCTTGAATTTCTCCGGACGGACTTGGGGACTTCCCCCCGGGATTTTTTTTTTTCGGAAAAGGACCTGAAAATGAAGATTCAAACCTTGAACGAACAGGCCCGGAAAACCCTTGGTTGGATGGTGTGAGATGGGACGGGGATATATGGGGATCAGATCCTACCAATCCAACCATGGTGGGTTTGGATCCATTTGGAGCTGGCGATGATGGCTTTCGAATGATCCAAAAGCTGAAGCAACCAGTTGAGAATGCCCTTACCACTGTTTTCTCCCAAGTTGTGGTTGAAAGTATGTATCTTTGAACTGACACATAGTTAATATATAATGTAAACTATTATGAGCGAATAGAACATATCTCCAACCATATCGTGGAGACCTCGGGCGGCGTCAACCCAAAAGGAGTTTGTATAGGTAATCACGATTTTCAGCTGCTTCAAGATTGATGAAACTGCATCATACAACTTGCCCGTTGGCCCGTACGTATGTATACACAAGCTCTCTCGATCTATAGAATCTATATGATACTTACGGTACCGTATATCATATATCCCATTTAGGCATAATATATGTTATACATCCCACATGTCGGGTTTGCATCCTTTTCTTTCGTATCTTTAGTTGAGTGCCGGGATTTTTTAAAACAAATTATTTGTTAATAACAATAACAAACCCTTGAACACCAAAACCGGTGGGACACATGTCAACCAAACAACTCCACCAGGCCGTTCGGAACGAAACGGCCTTTGCGCAACTGGCGGATGTTGGACGCCTCAGTTGTTGCTGTCGGTAGAGGATCCGTAGGACTTGGTATCCTGCAGCCATGGAATCAAAGGTTCTGGAATGTACTGGACTCAACAAGCATCCTCGAAATAGACTAGAATATTAGACATCCTTTAAATTGATTGGAAACTAGACAAACTATCATAGAATATAGAGAAATCATGTACCGCGGTGTTGTTTTCTCTCCGTATTTCCCAGTAAAGCTTCCATGCTGGGGGCAGTTCATGACTATCCAAGCGTGGACCTTTTTAGCTCAATCCAGGCAGCAGATCAGTCACAGTCAAAGTTACGTGCAGCTGCACAGGAGCGTGGGTTGTTTGTAAGTTCTCATGGGGCTTATCAGCCAAGATGGAGGTCATTGCAGATATAAAAAAAATTAAAAAAAACATAGTCGCATTTTTTTTGTTGTTGTTGCACTTGACAGGATTTGAGTCTGACCTAAGGACGTTTTGGAAAAAGAATAATGTATTTTTAGGGATAATGACCTGTCATGAGGGTTTTAGCTCTTGAGCTGACACCAAGATTTTATGGTATGTTCCTTGTGTTCTTGGGTTTGGGGTACCTGGTTCCCGTGATTTTTGAAGTTCCCAACATCACACGTTCAAGAAACTGCGGTGAAAGGCTCTCAGAATCGTACACCTCAATCATTTCAATAGTCATTTTTTAAGCCTCTAAAGGTGCCAAATAGTTTTCCTGTTTCGGCAAAGATGTGCTGATGATCCAAAGATTGATGCAGGTAGGTAACCAGAGTATCACTGGTTCATTGGGGAAGTTTTACCTGCTGAAATCCACCGGATTGCAGGAGATGCAAAACTCCTCTGAGCGCATGAGGGAGGATATGACATCCCTCAATCAACAAACTGAAGCGCTACAGTCACAGGCCAGGGTACCAGGGTATCCCGGGTATCCCGGATCGAGTGTGAGTTTTATTTGGTTGGTTTTGGTTGAGTCACTAAGACCATTAAATGAACATTAATTAATGGGAATATATAGAACCCACGGAAGATGATCTTCCTTTTCAATATGGAAGGGTGGAACTGCAGCCGATACGATGTGAGACATGAATGATTTTTTTGGTTCATCAAATGGATTTGGGGTTGGAACCATCTGGAATATTTTTGAGCACCCAAAAATCAACAAACAAAAAGCTTCAAATACAAAATACTGGTGATCTCCCTGTTTTTTCAGAAACCTTCAACCATTGCCATTGCTCAACAGGTGGCCGAGCGATCTGAACAGCTTCGGGGCGAAACGGATCAACTGGCGCAGGAGTTACAAGTTGATGGATTTTAATGTGATGGAAGTTGGGGACAAAAACATCTCAAAATCCCCCAGCATTTTGTTCCTAAAACGCATAAATATATATATATATATATATGTATACCTATGTTGGTTTGGGATATTGATGTTTTTTTTGTTGTCATGTTTTGGTGAGTTGTTTTGAGTTTTCAAAATTTTGGAGATTTTACCCCTGGCGTTTTTTTTTGGGGCAAAGTTTCTCGGATTCAAGAAAAAACACATGCGGATTTGTCACATGGTTTCCCAAGAGCCCAAGATGTCGTTCTTCTTAATCTTTTTCAAGTAATAATACCTCGTGACACTGTCGGAGTATATGTTGGGTGTGGCCCCTTCCCAGCAACAGTGGCAAATAAAGGTTTATAGGGATTCCCTACTAAAAATGGAATAATCCTGGTGGTCACAATTACTGGGAAGGGGCCATACCCAAAGTATATGTGTGTTTTTGAATTTAACATTGGATCTTGATTTTTATTTAACAGGAATCTATCAAACATCACCAAAAATGGTATCAAGCAGCCATCAAACGGCAGAAGATCGGGCCAAGCAGCATGAAGAGACCACTAATGCAGCCCCGTTTGCCAACCGGAAGAACAAAACAACGCTTATCTCATCGCAAGTGTGTTTTGTTTGTGTCAGGACCTTCGAACTCAACTAGAGAAGAGAAAGGCTGTGCTTTTGTTTTCCAGATGACTTGGGATGATTCAAAAAAGAGTAACAGCAAATCTACTTGAACCCTAATGACCGGGGACCTGTTACTAAACAGCATCGCCGTTTATTGTATTTCATAGATGTTCATTGCTGAATGCTTGGCACCAGTTGAAACTAAAAGAAGGGGACTGCGGTGAACCAATTCGAAACCCGGAAGTTGCTTTTGAAACTCAAAGTTGAAACAGATGATTGAATCTATCAACCAAAGACCTGAAATTTACATTACCAACACTTCCAAACACTTCATCTCTTATACATTCCTATACATATTTATGAAGCACAGTTGCACCCTCCCACGAATGTTGTGCGGTTTTTTTCCAGGTCCAACTGCAGAAGATGGTTCAAGATGTAGTCAACATTGGTGAATCTCTTCAAGGCATCGATGGAGGGATGGTGGAAGATAAAGGAAATGTTGGGGATTCGATGGGATTCGGCGTGCTTGAATTCATAGAGCACCATCTTTTGTGGAGAAAACGTGGTAAAATCATGTAAAATCAACAAAACATAGCAACATAATATATCAACAGCAAGTTGACAATGTAACGTTAGAATCACACGTGCAACAGTAGCCCAACATCGGAGCGAGGCTTGGTGAGTGACTTTGGCAACCTTCGGAAAGAGTCAGGTACCACACAAAGCAAGTGGGGATACCCAAACTGGATGGTGGTTCAAATATTTTGATTTTCACCCCTATCTAGGGAAGATTATCCAGTTGACTTATATTTTTCAGATGGGTTGAAA
>DF242770.1:1994-4494 GCA_000507305.1 Breviolum minutum Mf 1.05b.01 | reverse complement strand
AATGGTTATTATTTATTATCAAGCACCGACGATGGATGTGGTTGTTTCGTCAAATGCTAATATTCCCCTAAGTATGCCTAAGTCAACTTTCTTGAAAGGTTATCAACCGACAAAGACCAATCAGTTTATGGATGCATCACCTCGTTCCAAGGCAGAATGGACGGAGGAGTCTTCGATGGGTCACAGTGAAGAAGTAGATGCTCTCTGGGCCGAGGTCAACAGGGAAGCTGTAGAAGGGCTGTAGTTCCGATGCGGCCGAAAAGGGAGTGTTTGCCCTGTAAAAACTAATAACTCCATCTCATGCCATCTATCACAACTTTTTAGGAATCATCACACTTAAAGATATTTAATGGTGGCAACTCAAGTTTTTTGGAAATTTTCACCCTTATCATCCCTGGGGAAGGTGATGATCCGATTTGACGGTTGCATATTTTTCAACTGGGTTGGTTCAACCACCAACTGATCACAGCATCAATGCGGCTAGTTGGCCTCAGGCTGGTTTTATTGCCGATGTGGAGGCAAAGCCACAAGGTGGACACAGTTGGCCACATTGATTTGGTGGCAAACATCAGGACATATCAATCAGAGTCAACGGAAAATGCCAATGAACATGCTACTGATCCCTATCATGATGAACTGTCGATGGCAACCAGAAATCCGGTAAACTCACCAGTTTTTGGTTGGTAGGTTATTCCCCATCATTTACGAACCAACCCAGGTGGTTGGGGTTAGGGATTTCCGAACCATCAACAGTATGACCTCCTCAAGGTGCTCCATCGGCGGCGAAAACGGCCGCCGCGGCGCTGGCCGCCGCGAGCGCAGCACGGAAGGCGCAGCGGAAAAGAAAAGGGAAGAGAGCATGGGAGATTTTTTTTGGATTTATATACCCCTTTGCCATACTTCATCCTGTTTCAACTGAGCCAATGATGTTTTCAACTTCTTTAACTTTTGGCGTTTTTGGCCGTTTTAGTCGGAAAAAAACATGATACCACGCAACATTTATGTCAGCTGGGTGGTGGCAACTCAAACATTTTTTATGTTCACCCCTATTTTGGGGAAGATTTCCAATTTGACTCATATTTTTCAAAGGGGTTGAAATCACCAACCAGTCAGTGTTTCTTGGCCTGAGGAAACACTGACCATCCAATCCAAACACCCCCTGCAGAATCGGATGTCAAAAAAATCTCCAAATCCAATGAAAGGGTGGTCTCGGCGGACTTCTTCCAGTCTCTGGACGTGAGAGGCTTAGTGAATCTTAGTGATTTTTGGATTCTTTTGATATCAGGTGTATCTTTATATTATGATATAACTGACATTCTCACGGTTTTACATAACATTGGCATACTATACGATAGCTTTCTTTTCCCTGCAACTTGATGCCTGCCTTGGCCATTGAAACAACGGAGATGTATGGGTTAGGTTAGGCTCTATGTGAAGTTTTGGGATGATACCCGCAAGACAAATATCAACGACACATTGCTTGAGGTTTGCCAGGTGCCATGCCAGCCATGCCTGGACAGGCACGACAAAAAAGCAGCAATCGGTGACATTGTTGAATGCACAATGACTAACACGACCTTGACTTGATGTGTTGCTTAAGTGATAATTCCAAGGAAAACTTTCCAACAAAGATTGATCACATGCCAAAAAGGTTTGGATAGCTCTTGCCATCGTAGGTATCCGCTGCTGCCAAAGTGCAACACGCCAACGTGACCATGGTACCCTGGCCTGGTATGGGGCTGGCTGAGTTGAGTGGGTCTCAAACTGTTCGTCGAATATTCCAGATGAAGGATTTCAACATTTGAATACATTTGAATACATTTAGATGCCAAAGCTTTCTACTTAGCAACTTGCATGTGCCCTGAAAACTGTCAGAAATGAGTCGCCCATTTCAATGATTCAGTCCATTTCAGTGAAAAAAACAGGATATCTGAAAAAAACTGCCTCAGCTTCAGATCTCAAGATATCTCAAAAAACCAGCGTGGAAGACGTAGGTTCCGTAGGTTAGATCTTTGAATCCCATGGCGCCCATTTTCGAAGTCATGGACGTGCCTCCCTTGGGCTGCAACTGCACCATTGTAGGACGACCTCGAGTTGGGAGGAAATTTTCATGAATTACCAACATAGCAATGGAAAATGGACCATTTGAAGATGTATTAGTAGTGGAGAGCCTTGGGGGTAGGTTCGTTGCTCTGATTTCCCCCCAATATATTTCATCACTACATAGGGGCATTTTTTCACCAAAATAATTTTAACATTCTTATTTCCATATCTTTTGCCCCAACAATTTTCATCACTACATAAAAACATTTTTTCACCAAAATAATTTTAACATTCTTATTTCCATATTTTGCCCCAACAATTTTCATCACTACTAGGGGCATTTTCCCTCAAAATATTTCATCATTACATAAACACATTTTTTTCCAAAATCATATTAACATTTTTCTTAACATATCAGAGCAACGAACATACCCCCAAGGTCTCTCATAGAATTTAG
>DF242769.1:0-50647 GCA_000507305.1 Breviolum minutum Mf 1.05b.01 | reverse complement strand
GTAGAAGTGTGTTGTAGAGAGGTGTTGTGGAGAAGTTTGGGGGAAATGTTGTAGAGAAATGATGTAGAGAAGTGTTGTGGAGAAGTGTTGTAGAGTTAGAGAAGTGTTGTAGAGGAGTGTTATAGAGAAGTGTTGGTCATCCTAGCACAGACAAGAAATGCGGACAAATGCACAGTTGTTTGAGTATGAACCTTTTCGCCGCTTTTGCATTTCTATTGCCAGGTCATCCTACCTTGTCTACAACCTTCGACTATCTCAAACAACGAAAAAAAACTGCAGAAAAAATAGACACAAACGCACAGTGGTTTCATTGTAGCTGGTCCACTTAAACGTGTGAACATTCGGGTTCGTGGTTTCCATCTTGTTTCGTTTCGTGATATGATCATGATTAAATGGTCACCATGTTTCTTGCCCCCCCGGATCTGCAAAAAAACTTTGACACAATTTTTTGTGTCTTGGATGTCCAACCGTTGCCATGGGCAATGCTTGGCTGATGGAGCAGGTTTCTCCTTTTTGCCTTTGGCTTGGTCAGTCCAGTTTCGCGATTGGATGCTTGGATGCAGCCATGAGAAGCATTCGTTGTTCAACTTTGTTCTTGTTGATTCTTCCTTTGAGGTGCAATTCTTATGAAAGCAAGGTTTGTGTTTAGATTTTGAAAAGCTTCATGATGGGTGAGTCAAACGCAGAGACCTTTCTTGGTCCTGAAAGGCCTATGATTTGTCCTGCAGGTTTGAGGCTCCTGAATGAAGCCATGGTAGGCAGTGGTATCAGCCAAGAGTTGGTGTCTTTTTCAGTGCCATTCATTTCAGAGGATCATTCAAAGATCGTAGAAATTAGGATCAATATTTTCGTTCACATATATACAATATAGACATAAGATAATCAATATCTTGTCTTTACTGCCCTCGGCTAACATCACGCCATCACGTACCCCCCCCCACATTAACATGTCAAGACCATGACGATGGCAATGCTAGGGGTAAAAAATGAAGATGTGAAGACAGCAGGCTCAACCATGGATTGTAGAGTCTACTATATTCATCTAGATCATGTTTTATCTAAAAATTTAGGAAATGTCAAGACAATGGCAACTTGTGTATAAATTACCGCCATCCTTTGCCGTCGTTGGAAATTCTATTCTTTTTGGAGTGTCTCGGCGCCATCATGTTTGTTTGGGTACATTTCTTTATGCAAAGTCTTCAAAAAAAGTTCATTTTTTGCATTCAAATGGGCCGCCCCCTGAATCAACCCTGATCAAAGGGTCGGACAATTGCTTAGGGAGTCTCAAACATATTCGCTTAGGGAGCCTCAAAAAGAATCGCTTCGCACCACCAACCCACCCACCACCACCCTTGTATCAGTTGTTGCAGCGCCCACCCACCTCCCTTGTATCAGTCACCACCCCACCCACCCCCTCCCAACAAAGTCATTAAGGTGTCAAGTCAGTACTGCACCGCAAGCAGTTGCACCACCATTGAGCACACGAGCGTGTATGACATGCGCGCATGCAAAATTCCAAGAAAATTCATCATGTTTTTTTTGGTACATTTCTTGATGTAAAGTCTTCAAAAAAGTACATTTTTTGCATTCAAATGGGCCGCCCCCTGAATCAACCCTAATCAAAGGGTCGGACAATTGCTTAGGGACTCTCAAAAATGCCACTGTCTTGACATTTGCAGGAATTCACTTCATGCGACCTGCATATGTGAAGTCAGTACTGTCAAGTGTTGGAAACCATGCCATCATTGGGATATCTCACCATTTGGTCGCCATCGCGATGGCGAAACGTGTCAATTTCCCAAACTTCTTCGTGTTCTGGTACCACGGGTGCGTGTAAAGACAGTTGGTGTAACCCATGGGCTGGGAACACTTGAAGGGGTCAAGACAATGGAACTGAGTATAACATAATTTTTGGTTTAACACATAATATACAGCATTATATCATTCAACCAGCCAAGATGACGGAGCAAAACTGGTTTTAAAACCTCCAAATTTTTAGAGCCAAGGATACTGCTTACTTCCTGTCAGCTCGCGGTAAACTGGAATCTGTGAAGGTGCCGAGTTTTTCCTGATTCAGACTGTGATGTGATGGCATTTTTCTTTAAGATATTGGACATGCACAGTTCTGATCTGCTGTTTTTTGTTGTGTTTGGTGGAACAGACCCACTTACATCAATGATTCGTGAAGTCATTCCATCATCTGGCATATCTTTTGATAGTACCTTGGTAGGTCTTCCACGTGTTTTTGGATCCAGAAAGCATAGCATCATTGATCACTGATCCCAATTTTTCATACCATTTGATTGAAGGTGCAGTGGATGTTTTCCCAACTTTTACCAAAGGACGCCCCTAGAAATGGCAGTATTTTCCCAAGAAAAAGATGCTTTCCCTCCAAGGCTTTCCTCAACTTCCACCGCTTCCAGGTTCTTGAGCTCATGTCCAGCATGAACGGTTCAGGGCCAGTGCCTGGGTATTTCAAGTCATGCCAGTTATGATGACAAAAAATGGGGTGCGGTTATTTTAGTGTTTTTTTTTAAATCTTATTTATGAAATTGGTTGTGGTATAAATACATAAATTTTTGGATGATACATTTGTTTTTGTGATACCTTTTCTTGATTTTTGATACCTTGATGGTTCCGGTGTCAACATGGTCGAGTCTTATCAGCCTCCTTGAGGTAGATCTCAGTGGAATGGCTCCACATCATGAGGACGTGATTGAGGGTTTTGTGATTCAAAGTTTTTGAAAGGAATGATGGATTACACCCCGGAGGATTAACATGGAACCTGAGAATAGACCCCTTGAAAGGAAAATCATCTGAACCAAACCATCATTTTCAGGTTCAAGCTGTTAATCTTCCGGAGTGTAAAGGAATGATGGATTAATGATGACTTATTTGAATATTGGATCATTGATAAAAGACCTGAAGGAACGATGGACTTATTGAACTTATGGTAAAAACATGTGTAGGATTAAGGACTGCGAAGATGTTGGGACATGGTCAGACATACAACCTCGGTGTACCTGGCGGTGGTTGGGTTGATACCTCACTGCAGGAGAAGCCAGTGAGCGTATCCCATGCCCTGCAAAGCCTAACGAGCCGAGAGAATTCCTTGAGCGTGGTGGCACTCTCTGTGTCTCAACTTGTTCGTGGCATTTTCCTTCAAGAGCTTAAAAGTAACATTCGGGGGTTGGGGGTGGCCCTTTTCCTTTAAACTTGAGACATCAACAGCCCAATACTTGGAAATACCTAGGATTTTGTTTTTCTTTTCTTTCTCTTGCTAGAGGCCATGAGGATCACATGAAATCCCGGTGTTTGGACAGATTCAGGGATTTGTGCACCAAACTCGAGATTGGTGTGATACGTGTTGAAGGACAGGATGATCCACTTATACCACCCCTCCTGGTAGTTGCCATGTGGAGGTGACATGAAATGGACATGTTCAACAGTAAAATCTCATCATATCTTTGATGTTCATTTATCTTTCCTTCAATCAACCAGGGACAGGCACAGGTCATACAATAGCAGACCATCAAAGCCAAGTCACAAGGGTTTTCAACCCCCGAGGGTTTGGCCTTGGGTGCTGTCAGGTCATGTTCTTTGTGAAAGACTTGGCTTTCTATGGAATGGGATCGGTTCTCAGATTCCTGAAGATTCATGAAGATCTGATGATGTCATCATAGCAACTATGGCATTTCATCAACCTGGGTAACTTTCAGCCACATGGTCACTTATGATGGATTTCTTTCGCAAATGTAGTTGAATAAGGGCCTAGTCTTCCGAATGGTCTCAGGGACTTACGCCGCAGTTGTACATTGGTGAAGTATGATCAACCATTCACTTATCATCAACCAACCGTCATGTCAACCGTGCGACTTTCCTTTTGAAGAGGTGCATTCCTGCCACTGGCATGGAGGAAGAGTTCTGTCTTGGAGGGTGCCTTACCATCTACTGCGCCTCGGAGATTCAACCCATTGAAACTGGTTGAAGTGAAGTTGTTGAAACGAAGGGTTCCGCTTGAAACTGTTGAAACTAAGGTTGTTCTTCTGCAGAAGGGAGTGTTTTGCAAGAAAGCTTGAGTGGAAAACCCCGGTTATTTTACAGTGTTTTGATGTTTTGTATATGGGGCTCATCATTTTGGAATGAATGCCAGCATAAAGTATCTACTTTTTTCGATTGCTCAAAAGATCCTTTTTGACTCCACAACTGCAACTAAAAATTGCGGTTTTGGGAGAAGGTGAAGCATGTCGCCCGAAGCATACCCAAGCATTGGAAGATGTGGAAGGTCTTTGGGATATTTTTGTTAAATTGGCAACATTTTGAACCGCTACTTTGATCAAACCTGCAAGCACTGCCCCCCAAAAAATCAGGAATTGCTATGTACAGCTCTGGTGGGTCTCCCTGGTGTTCTGGTGGCCATGATCTTAATCTTTAGTCTTCCAAGGTGCACCCTGGATCATGGCGGCCCAGGGGGAAGGTCCAATCCACAGTCCAGTCACCTAAAATGGATGTTACGCTCAACACAAAACAAAGGGATATATAACTCATAGGAACACCTGCTAAGCCTTAACTGGTTCGACTTCAGCAAACAGTAGTATGATGTTGGGGGTGAGCAAGAAAATCTGCGTGGCAGGCGATTGGCTTATGCCTTGGCAGCGGGAGTGTGCTCCATTGGAATCTATGCAGTACATGGCATCCTGGACAAAGAGACCTTGTTTGGAGTGATTCTTGGACAAGTTTGGGTCGGTTTTTTCGGCGCTTCATCAAGTACTTCCTGAAAAAAGATTGCAGCTTTTTCACAGCTTCTGTACATATTATCTTTTTTTTTGTGGACCACTTGGTTTTGATGTGGTGCGGTTTAATGCTAAGATCCATTTTGAGCACAGATTCCTGAAAAACAGGGGAGTTCTGCAGTGTAGTTTAAGAAAAACGTAGTCAGTATGCAGTGTAACCAACTGTAAGTGACAAAGTCATCAGAAACATGCTAAGACGTATTCATGTAACACATCAAGATTTTGGATGTTGACAGGCACGTGAACATTTGTACATCTTTTCCGGTAATCAAAAAAAAGGTAATGGGAAAATCCAACTTTTTGGCAGCTGTAGATTTCCAACCAGTTGAGGCTTCCAAGTTTCCATCCCCCAAAAAGTAGTTGTGTTCCTCAAGATGTCACGAAGAAGTCGGGGAAGTCTGTGGGTCGCAGTACCTGGGTTACTGCGGTGTAAAAGTGGGCTGCTTTAGTCAGTGATTGGTGGCTGTTTACAACCAGGACTTGTATAGATGGTTATGCACCGACATTTTCCCTTCATGATATGTGGACAAAGGGTTAGCCAAGCAACTTTTTTTTTGTAAGGTCGACCCAAATAGGGAAATTTCCATATGTTTGATGCCTTTCCATTTGGGGGTGTCATGAATTTGGGAACACTTTCCTGTTGGGATATGATATTACTAATGCAATGAATTTTGTGGGTCCTCAACGTGGGTGAAAGACAACAGAAAATATAAACTCCACTTGTAGAAGGACTTTTAGTTTTCCGAGCAGCAATGTGCAGCAACGTCGGGCCAAAGCGACTCAGCGACTCAGCTGTGTTTGATGTCCTTGATTTTCTTGAATTTTTTCTGGATTCCAGGACAGGCGTGGTCTTCTACAAGCTTTTCTATCCCACAGCGCAGATGATCACCTTCGTGTTTCCAGCCGAGGCTTTTGGCAAAACTGGGAGGGTTGTGATTTTCCAACCATTACAACTGTTGATGAATTGATTGGCTGCAGGTCTTTAGCACTCAGATCCGTGTGTGGAGTATGTCTATCATTGCCTTTTGTGGGCGAATGGCTCCACTGGTTCGGACTTCAGAGTTGATGATGTGGGAGGATGGAGGACCAATACCTCACGGTGGAGTGGTTGATCTTGAGTCAGGAAAATTCGTAGCATCCCAATTTTAATGGTGCATATCTTCAGGTTGTTCAATGATGCCGTAGGTGCATAGATGAACCATTTGAGCCTCAGCCAAGGCTGTGCCGTTAATCATTCACACATCCCAGCTCCTTGGGTGCATTTCATTTGAAGCCAGGGTGTCATGTGAGGATTTTCAATGGGAATTGTCATCCAATATGATGGTTGACAGGTGAAGAAGAAGCTATCTGTGTATCCGTATCAAGAACGTCCAATCTTGTGCCCGTAGTCCTTCACAAAAAGGTCATGCTTTTTTCTACCCCAAAGACCTGCTTGACCCTTTATTTTCGAAGAGTTTGTCCCAGTACCGATTTGAGTTGATCAACTCCCTCAACAAAAAAGTTGCGCAGGGGGAAACCTCCGAAGACCCCTCACCGAAACCAACAACTTACCTATGTAGTGAAAACATCTTGGACAGGAAATCTTTTCTTTAAACCGAGCTGTTGGATCTTAGCCGAGTTTTTTTTCAGCTTGGGGCTTGGGGAGGTGGGGCGGGGGTTTGGAGAGATCCATTCCTTTTCATCGGAGATCAACGAATCATATGGAGCCACACGAGTCCTGGGGAGTCAAATATGGACATGTCATAGATCAGGGGAATCCCCAAATAAACACAATAAATACCATGGGTGCACTGTTAGGGGTACACCCAATTGTCCCTTGAACAAAGACATCTTTTCAGCTTTTTAGGCATCTCTTTCTCTTCTTGACTATGGGCATCTTCGTGCTCGCTGCGTTGTTTTTTTGGAGTCTTCCTGAGACCAAGGCGCAAAGTCGAGAAGTTTTTTTTTTCCAACTTGGCATAAACCAACATCTTCCCAAAATCGCCTAAATGGTATTGTTGATGGTCCAGAAATCCCAAACAACCACCTGGCATGTATAAAAACCCGGTCGTAAATAATGGGATTTCAACTACCAACCTCAACTGGTTATATAGTCGGCATCAACAGTATCCCTTCAAATTTTAACACCTTAAAAACCCACGCACAAGGAAAATCACGTCGAATCTTTAACGCTTTAACAACTGTGAATGGAATTTCCTTTAAAAACCAACTCTCAGGTCCGGTGGTGGTGGTATGTCAAATCTTTGTCTTTAGCCAAGCATCTTGAAGACTGCACCATGACAGGATGCCGAATTGAAGACCTTGTCATCTGAGACTTCGATGGTGAAGGCAGCTGTTGGTTGCAGGAAAAAACGGTGACCTTTAAATCGATTTGTAGGGGTTCCTCCTGTAGCCATTTATTTGAATGATGATGATGATGATGATGATGATGATGATGATGATGATGATGATGATGATGATGATAGTAATGATAACAACAGTAATAACAATATATGATAATAATGATGATAATAGTAACAATAATAATGATAACCCTTTCTGTCCCTTTCTGTAGTTTCTTGGGAAAGGTTTTAATGTTGTTAAGTGCCACAGCCAAGCAAGTCGTCGCCTTTGAGGTCCCCGGCGATGGCTATGGCAGTACAATGGCAGTGGCTGGTTGAGGCCGTAAATTCGGGGAGCAATTCATTCGAGCAAATGATTTATAGATTATTCAGATTTTTTTGGGACTTGCGAATGAATTGATTCAAGTGATGATGTAATATATTTTTTCATTTTTTCTCAAGGTTTTAGTAGATGATGGCGTTTCTCTGGTTGATTTCGGCATTTTTTGTTCAGTGAAGTTAGCCTGCGGAAGAGTTCCTGCGGCACCAAATCTGGTTCTTCTGAGAAAAAACAACTTCTCCCTGTTTTGGTTGGAAAGGTCCACGTATTTTCGGAAGGGTTGAAAGGTACCCAAAAACACCAACGATTGGCTGTAAACGCGCGCCTTCGGCGCAGCTCTCTCTATCGGAATTCTAGTTCAACATGCCTTCTTCGCCATGCCGGCTACATCTTGGTGCATGTGTCATTGCTATATCCACTCATTGTCAATGGATAAGACCAAAAAGTCTCTAGGGCTGCAGCTTAAACGATTGCATCGCTCTTTTCGCAATGCCGCAAAGGCCACTCTAAGACCTGCAAGGCTGCCATCTGATCTACATGGGCATCTGCACGTGCACCTCTCCAATCTCCCAAACCCCCAACCTTCTGCGTCGCATCCCTCGAGCAATCGGGTTCAAGGAAGGTTCTCACATCCCCCACGATTGGACATGCAGAAAACGTGGTGTGCGTGGTGACAGACACCTGTGAAATCGCAGTTCCCTGGTGCTGAAGCACAACCGGGGCCAAAAAAACAGCACAAAGCAAACTTTGGTGAATTTTTTGGTAGCTAAGTTCCGAGGTTTTTCTTTCTCTTAATACAAGAAACTTGATTTGCTGCGGAATCTGCGAGAAAACCAATAGCAAGGTTTGCATGGCTCGTGGCCAGTGCATAGAGTATGAAGGTATGAAGGATTTTGCCAATCCCTGCGGCAGGGCCTCTTACGATTCAGTCAAATTCGTTTAAATGGTATAGACTCTAGACATTCAGTCTGAAATAAGATTCCTCAAAAGCTAGATGATCTGTTTACCCACACTTCAAAGCAGCTGCAAGGGCCTTGAAGGGATTTTTGTCAGGGACCACCCTGCGATTGCTCAGGTGAATTGTTAAGGGATTCTCCTCCTTGAGTTGTCAAAGAGCGCGGCTCTACCCGAGACCGGATTTGGCAGGTGACCAAGCAGAGCTGTTCTCAGCAGAAAGGATTGATCATTGTTTCATACTTGTTAGTATTTGGGGGTGTAACTGATACAAGATATCATGATATCATCACATGGCACACATTGGAAGTCTAAACGAATCTGTCAATGTCAAGGTTTCAAAGTGTGATCCAGGTATGTAGCAAAGAGCGCATACAGGTCATGGCTGGAGCTAGGCGGATTCAATCAATTTGTTCCATTGCTATGTTTTTTTCATACTGTGTACATGCCTTTCTGGAAACGATTCCTGTCCCGAGAGTGATACTGCAATGGGCATGACTCGCGGTCAAAAAGGATGGGATTTCTCTATTTTCCACCACTGGATCACCGCAATCCTACTGCCGAGATGGGTTTGTTCACCTCTTACATATGACCGCAGCTTCCGCCCCTCCGAAACTGGTCTGTCAAACCTTGACGACATCAGTTTGAAGATCAAAAACCTTTCAAATACCTCCTTCCCAAAGCACTCCGAAAGCAGTGTGAAAAAAATGAAACAACCTTATCTGTGAAGACAATGATATTTTTGAAGAGATGGACAGCATGGGTTCCAGAGATGCGGTTGGTGCTCAAAACTTTGTTGGTCCGTTGGCAAATACTGCCAAGACAGTTTCCTTGTGCTGGAAAAAAGAGTTCACTCAAAGGGGTTTGGCGGCTGGGATACATGTTGCTCAATGATGCCCAATGATGGCATTCCAATCCTGCACCATTGAAAGGATGTGTCAAATTATCAAATCATGTGAAAAATGAGTATAAACGCCCAACATCACCTGGTGTGGATTCCGATCTTTTTTTGAGCCATTGATTTACAGTAGCAACGTTCCTCCAAGGGTGACAGAAACTTAGTGTTTCGGAAACTCTGTGGACATCTCCGGATGGGGAAGTCGTTTTGGGATATTTTCACACAGGTTGAATTGAAGCCTTTAGGTTTCATTCTGAGATTCCCTAGGTGATGGATGGGGCGGTTGGGGTTGGTGGAATCCCAACTTTTGATACCATCTTTGGCACGCATTGCTTCAACATCTAGGTGTGTGTTGTCATTTTTTGGCTCAAGGCACATGGCAGGAAAGTATCAAGGATCCCCACGCAGTGATTATGCTCACAGGAACAGGATTCCAAGCTTCACAATGAGGTGCTTGCAACAGCTACGAAACCATGAACCATCCTGACCTGTACCTTGAACACTGACGTAGGGGGCCCAGCTCAAAGACAGCTGGGCAAAAGTTGAAGCTTTCATGGCTGCTGCTGCATGTGCTCTGTTGGGAGGAGCCAAAGCTACCGCTCCACCAAGCAGCACAGGCGCTCAAGCAGCACTAGGCTTGCTGGGCAGCAAGTCACCAGCAGTCCCGACTGTTGCGGCGGTGACAGCGAGTCCCGTTCCAAAGCCATGCATACCTGGACCACCGACAGATACCATTCCACACAAGGCAGGTGGTGTTTCTTCAGCCTTAGGGATGCTTGGGCAATCTGCAACTGTGCCCGCAACACCAGCAACTGCACTCAGCAAAACTGCTCCAGCACCACTAACACCAGCACCAGTAGCACCAGTAGCACCCAGCACACCTGGTGCGACTGCAGCGCTTAGTGTGTTAGCCAAACCTGCTGGTGCAGCGCCTTCTGCCCTTGGAGCTTCTGCTGCCTTGTCGGTGCTGGGCAAAACAGCACCTGCAGCACCAGGGGTGCCAGTCGCTGCAGTGGCAGCACCAGCAGCACCGGCAGCTGCCGCCCTGAGTGTGTTAGGCAAGGCACCACCTTTAGCACCTGCCCCTGCACCAGAGGTTCCCACGTCACCGGCAGCTTCAGCAGCCCTGGATGTTTTGGGAAAATCTGCTACACCACCTACACCAGCGACACCAGCGGCAAAGGCATTAGGCAGGGCATGTAGGGTTCTTTGGAGATGGCGCCAGATGACTTTACTTTAGATCAAAGAAAGGTAAAAGATCCAGTATTTGTAGAGGGATGTATTTCTGCGTTTCTTCTTGAAAAAGTGACGAAAAGGACAATTTCCATCCCAGAACTCTCGGACTTTTCGAGCCAGGTGTGCTGGGTGCCTCAACATCAGCCCCGCCCGCACCAGCAGCACCTGTTGTGGCATCCCCTATAGGCATGGGGCTCCCAAATCCTGAAGATCTTCTGCTTTTTTTTTTTTGCAAACAATGAAATAAAAGACATCGTTGAGTGATGCATCTAGTCATCTCCATCTATCTTATGTTGATTATATAGATCATCATCTCCATCTATCGTCACAATCATCATCATTTGTTGTGATTTCTAACAGCACAATTTTGCTGCATGTCGTTATTACATCTCCATGCCTTCGGCCAGTCAGCAAGAGTGCGCCACCTCTGCCGGTCCAAGGCAAATGTCTCATGTTCGGTAGGGTTGAATGTGAGAGTTTGACAGTCCCCAATCTAATCATACACTCACATACAGTAAATCCATAATGTAAATCGTACAAAATGTACTAAGTTACACCAGAGGTACTTAGTTAAAAGAATACTTGTAAAAAGTGACACTTAAGAAATCTGATCATATCACTGCCGGGCAGCATGAGCGCACAGGTGGGCCCTACCCGGCCGCTCCCACCGCTCCGAGTGAGCCGAGTGCCCCGGACAAGGCGAGGCTCATCGGATGGAGGGAAGGTTGGGTGGGCCCGAGTTGTGCCCATGCTTGAGGGACCTTTCCACCTTGTTCAGTACATGTTATATATTGTAAGCTATATTTTGAATTTATGTATTATATAGTTCACAATTTCATATCATGTACAGTACATAATTCATGTTTTATGATACATACTATACTTTACGTATGATATCTTACATCTATGTCGTTTACGATCTATTGTATGCAACTCTTTGTTGAAATTTTGATTCTTAGCGCCAATTTGCTCTGCGTGAAAGGCGGCCCCCCAATACCTTTGAATGGTATAAAAATGGTCATTCGGATGACCATGTCATATCTCTGGGTCAAGTATAGTGACGACATCACCCCCCCCCCAAGATCACCATTCTTTGGGGAAGCTGGGTGGGTGAGGTCTCTGCAGCTCTGGCCGTGTTCGGGCTTCCTGGATTGGAGAACCTTTTGCAATAAGGGGGGAAGGTGTGCAAGATCTTCACATAGGGAGCACATCCCCAACTTGATATATGAATTGATCTATAACACTCCAGGCCAAAAAAACAATGAATTACATCCAACTAGATATATCATTTCAATTTTAGTTTCTTAAGATTTTTCAAACCGCAAAGTTTAAGGTTCCGCACCACACCCCGAAAAAAGAAACCACCTAGTACACTTTAATTTTTTTACCGGTTTGATTTTTGATCTAGCAAGTGCCTTGTCGTCGTCATCATCATCATCATCATCATCATCATCATCATCATCATCATCATCATCATCATCAACAAGATATCCCAAGGGTAGATCTCCAGTAGATCCGAAAAAAAGAATCCCAAGCGTTGGGAGCTTCCAAGGTTGGGTGAATCAGCTCCTGATGCTCCACCGACTGCTCCACCTGTGGCCCCACCTGCTGTAGCACCTGCGCCGGTGCCCACCGGTGTGGGTTTTGGGTAAGGAAAAACGGGGGGTAGTTATACATGGGTGTTTCCAAAAATAGGGAAACACCCCGAAATGGATGGGTTTAAATAATGGAAAACCCTATTAAAAATGGATGATTTGGGGGAAAGCCCACTATTTTCGGAAACACTCATATCTGTAGCCAACAGGAACTGACAGAATTCCGAATCATCCTTTTTTTTTTAAAGGGTGCAAGTTGGTTATTTTGGGGGGGAATGTGAGATTGAAGTGAGATATCTTAATAAAGAGTTTCAAGGAAGGGGGCTTCACGGTCGATTTTTTTTCAGGCCACCAGTGAGATGATGCAGAAAGTGGATGAAGGCTTGGGATTTCAGGATGGTAGAATCTCAAGAGGAAAAATGGACAATGCAACATAGATAAACCATCATTGGGGTGGGTAGAAAGTTCCGCAATTTCCATAGAGTCTCTTCAATTCGGAATACTTTTTTCCAAGAGTCCAAACCAGGAAGAGAATAATGACATTCCAATTCCCATTGCATACGAACCCTGAATCCACTGAACGAAGCCCACGGAGGTTTGTTGGGTCCCTTCGAAGCAGAGGCTCACCGAATGTATTAGCCCGGATTTTGTTTCGAAACGTTTCACTGTTTCACCCTGCAGAAAGGAGTTTTGTTTGAACTGAAACAGTAGGTGTTGAAGGGGTTCAGGTGTGTCAGAAAATTTGAGGCTGTTAAGATCACCATGGTACAACATTTTCTGTTACTTTCTTGAGGACTTGCGCCTACGACATGGTGATGCCATGTTGATGCAGGATCTGGTGGGTGGAGTGGGATTGTATAGATAGAGTTGATGGACATCATCTGGCACAAACCACTTGGGGATGATGAAAACGACAGGCATTGATTCATGTGACATGCGTTCTTTCTATAAATTTATGACTCCAGCTGTTGGAGAGTCATTTATTTTCACCTTTTTTTGGCCGTGTTGACATGGCTGTGTGTTATGTGAAACATATTCCAGTCGCAGGTAACTCCTAGGCATTGGATCCACCATTTCCCCTTGGTGCATCAGAAGCCTGAAGCTTCACTGCTTTAGCTGATTATAGTTGACTACGTTAATACAGTCGTTCTGAACCTTTCAAGGGAAGGAGCAGCATGTAACGAGGGTTTCAAACAATCATGGTTTGCTTTTTTTTGTTTATTTCAATGTCGTGTGTTTCTATGTGTCTCCCTTTTTTAGATGTTAGAAGGGATTTGCCGCTTTTCACCGCGAAGCTACCCGCCTTAAAATCCAGCAAGTGTTTTGCTCTTGAACTTCATCCTTTTAATTGTTTTTTTGTTTTGTGAAGTTCGAATGCTTTGAAATTGAGTTCCAACAAGGTCATATCCTGAGAAACCTTAACAATGATGTCTCAACCTTTACTTTACTATCTGTCTTTTTCAAGAGTGGAAAGTCTTCCTGCCAAGAGCAGAAACACCTTGTCCTGTTTAGTTTTAGTTGTCCAACTAAATTTCCGAAATTTTTTTTCTCATCCCACAAAACTTTTGAACAGGGCAAAAAACACCACCAACCTTCCATCTTCCAAGTTTTTCTTCCTTTTAAAACCCCGTGCAAAAAACGGCCCCAAAACCCAAAAACGTTGAGAAGCTTCAGATGGTTTTCGTAGGCCCTCTCCTACGCCATCGATCGTGGTAAGCTGAAGGCTGTCTTGGCTCTTGCGGAGGAGTGGAGGGGGTGCTTGGAGGTTTCGGGTTTATTTGATGTTCTAATTTGCAGGAGGTTCTCTGTGTGATGGATTGGTTGATGGATTGATGGATTGATGGATTGAGTGAGTGAGTGAGTGAGTGAGTGAGTGAGTGATGTTTTATTTTGTTTTGTTCTGTTCCGTTCTTTGTTTTTTTTTGCGTTCCTTCGTGGATTCGTTCATGTTTTTGAATAAATAGACACATACATTTGTGCCAAGGCCAAGATACATTTTGCAGACTTGATGTCCGAAATTTGCATGATTGAACATTAGGTTCCAATAAAGAGTTCCAGCGGAATTTGTACCATGTGTCTACCCCTTCTGACTATCTTAATGACTAGACAAAGCTAGACTAGACTATTGTCAGCATGCAGGGGGTTCCTCCAACCGCAAACAGATGAACTAGTCTCAGTTGTAGCGGTACAGTTTGGGCCTATATGGTTGGAAGAATCAACATTTTTGTGGTAGGATCAGAATTGTGGTGATACTCATAGATCTGACAGGATTCACAGTGACCGGTCGGACCTTTATCAACTATTTGTTGGCTTCTTGTGACCGGGATGATTTTTTGTTCAACGAGGGGTTAAAACTCACCGAAAACTGATCCAAAACTCAAATTGCAAGGCCACCCAAAGGTCCCCCAAATGGGGAAAACACACACAGCGCGGCAACGGTGGTGTAAGCTTTGGCTCAGAAGAGGGGAGTTTCAGTGGTTGCCTTTGACCTGGAGTTTCCTGCCGCCATTTCGGAGGCGTGAAGGGTTTTCCTGGGCGGAAAGTTTCATTGTTGACATGGATTTGATGAAGCTAAACAAAAACTCGGGTGGTTGAGGAATTCTTTGGTTTGGTTCATTGAAAAACCAGCGATTCATCACTTGGTAGTTTTCTCTTTTAAAGCCATGAGAGCTTCAGTCACAACGTGAAAGGTCATGTGACTCACATGCTTCAATGTATCTTTCTTCTGTTGCATTTTGTTATGTGACTTATGCCTGTGTAAATGTCAGTGAAACATGATGACACTGGTCATGGATCTGACCAGGAAAGATGATGAAGTATGCTTTACTTCTGTCGGGAAGCTTGGTGGCTACCCACCTGAAAGCAAGGCTGGACTATTCGATTTGGGGTATCTACAAGCACAAACTGTCAAAGTGGGAAGAAGCTGAGCAAAGATGTGAACTCTTGCTGGAGAGTTGCCTTCCCACCGAAGAAAAAAAAGGATCTGTTTTCCTACAATTTTCATGGCTCATGATAGCCTTTTTTGGGAGCCTCTCAAATGAGGATCTGAGAGTCTTTGTAGGTGGTGTGTTCGAATGTTGAAACAACAAGCTTCCATTTTAATGCTTCAACTCTTGTTTCAAAAACTGGCCAATAGATGTTTTCTTTTAAACAGCAAAAAACATCTCAGTGGCAGAATTCAGACATAGATTCATTGCTGCGTGGCTTCAGACATTTTCATTCGTAGGTCACAGGTCCAAACAGTAAGTGCAGCAGTGCCCTTTCCCCTATGAAAACGAGCTGTCTCGTGGAGATTTTGCTCAACGTCAACGTGCCACAGTCAAAACAAGGGTTCAACATGGTTCAACTACAATAGACCCAGTAGGTGAAGAGGTTGGACGAAAACGCTGACAATACAACAATTAAGTTTTGTTTTGCTTATGGCACAAATCATGCCATTCTTTCACTGGGGAGGTAGCTTCAGCAACAAATTCTGTGACGACAATCCTGCTGAAAAGACTCTTTGTGTCATAGAAATTCCGCTCCCTTTGCATCTTGTCAGGTGCGAGTGCTGATAGTTTTAGCGAGGGGTAGCGACTTGATTTATTTTGTTCATAATTCAACAAGATTCCAATCGTCACTTGCCTGGCAAATCCCACATTTTTACATTATACAAATGTATGTTATACAATATAAATACAAATGTTATTGTAAATCATATCCATTGGTTATGAATCCCTTTGGATCATTTACCAAGGTCGATGATGAATTTGGTGTTCAGCATGAGTCCACCACCACAAGATGCTGCACCAGATGCTCCGCTGGGCAGCCTACACGGAGTAACGGTTCAAGTGTTGGGTCCCGTCGATGGAAACCAGGAACCAACCTTTTTTTGGAGGAGGGGGTAAATATTCCTGGGACTAACTGGAGTGATTTAAGCATCGAAAAAGAGTGAAAGAGGTTGTTTTTTTAGTGGATTCCACCGGAGCCTGGGGAAAGTTGTGAAGGATTGCAAGGCTTTGAATTTGGAACCTCATTAAAACCAAGCCATGTTTTTTTTCTTGTCGGAAACATACCTAACTAGGACAACAAAAAATCCGTTGAAGTGGAGAAGTGGTTGACGTTGACGTCGGTTTCTCTAGAGTTTTCCAAGTGGCAACTCCCAGAAATGATTCTTGTGGATTACGACCTCAAACAGCATATGGCTCGCGACCATGATTAATACTCTAACTTATTGACACTGAACATGTATGTCATCTATGTGAGGTGCATAATCTCGTTCACCTTAAGCAAAATATCTATCTATCTATCTATCTATCTACCTATTGTATCTACCTATTGTATCTGTCTATTGTATCTGTCTATTGTATCTATCTATTGTATCTATCCATCCATCCATCCATCCATCCATCCATCCATCCATCCATCCATCCATCCATCTGTCAAACTGAAGTATTTTCTCATGCTCATGTGATACTTGGCGTTTGTTACCCCTTAGGTGGTTGGCGGGAGTTGGCATTGCTGACTGTACCGGACCCGCTGCAGAGGTGGTGTCTTGGACACTTCCAGAGCTTGGTGAAATATGATAGAAATCAATTTATGTAATATTTATGCTAACCCTCAAGAGAGAATGACAGATTGTAGTATCTTGAATTCGACTCGGAGGGTAGGTAGCGGCTTGGGAACAATGAGGTTCAAACGGGTTATTGGAAAACTCAGTGGTGAAGAGGTGGAGTGGTTGTAGATAGGAATAGCATTTTCAATTTTAGCCAATGGCAGATCTTGTGATGGCTACTTCTTTTTTGACGGAATAGTCAGGATACCTGCAGCTGGTAGTGTTTCCACTGTAGCTTGTAAGACCTAAACACATGATGAATAGCATCTAAAGTCGACTCATTGTTGAAGCTGCCTGGTAGATCCATGATTGCGTCTTGAGTGTTTTGTCAGGTGTAAAATCTCTTTTGTGGTTTTGAAGCAAAAAAACGTCCTGAGATTAGAAATGCTTATTGTAGGTGGTGTGATTATGGTAAGGTTTCTGGGTCCATATTTGTGGTGCTAAGGTCATGATGGGTTATGCTGACAGTGGACACAAGACTGCTGGCATCCACATGCGTCACTGGTCTTAACCCACATTCAGATCCAAGAGATGTGGAGAGTTCTCAAACAGCAAACTTGAGAACTTTAGCTTCGGTTTCTGAAATGCTTCAGAGTTTTGTCGGCATTTCTTTTGGACATATTGTTACTTTTTATTTTCTTCTAAACTTTCCCATTCCAAGCCGTTTGTCTTTTCTCGAGGCCTCTACGCGCGTGCCTTCATTTTCATCGATCCAAATAGCCATGAACGCATGGCTTTTGTGAATGTGGATACGTGGGCAGCAACGGAAATGATTATCCAGGGTGTGGAGGAGAAACTTCAAGCCTGGTTTCAAGGACAAGGGGGAAGGGAGGAATAGGAGGGAGGATGGATCAAAGGGGAAAGGTTGGAAGAACATGCCCTAAGAGAGAGACATTTCTGGGTGAAATGACTGAAAGTTGGAAGCTTTTCAGGTCGCTTTTTACCGAAATCGCTGCGAGGTAGATACTACAGCCGGAACAATCTCATCATTGCTGGAAGCCACACGTGCCTCAAAGGCAAAAAAGAGAAAAACCACCCTGCAGTTTTGGTCAAACTTTGCTTGTTGGGAATTTGGAAGGTGGAATTTGTTCCTATATACACATAACTTGGGCATTGTCGGATGATGGGGGGTGCAGGAGGATACCAGAGGAGGAAAAACCTCATAGCTTTAAATTTTGAGATCCTGTGGGACCTTGGAAGCCGCCTTCTGGATATATCCTGCGTTTCTGACAGATCCGACGTCACCCTCCACTACGACAAACCTGATAGATCTTAACAGTTGATTCAGTTGATTCAAAGCTTCAAAGAACACCTTTTCAGCGAAAAAAAACGCAACAAAGCAGCATTTTGGGTGTTTTGTGGTTTCTTTTGGCTCTCTCACCAATCAGGATCAACCATCATTCTTCACCAACAACCCATCAATTCCATGTGTGAGAAACTCAAGCTGTACTGAAGCCTAAGGCATCAGGGCCCAGCAGGTTGGAGGGATTTGGGGTTGGAGGGGTTGGAGAGGTGTCGCCTCGCTTCTGAATTTTGCTACTCTTTGTTTGGGTCTTGAAAAAGTGAGTGGAGGTGTATGTTTTTTTTCCCCGGATTTTAAATGGTAGATTGTCAAAAAATGTCCCTTTTTTTTTGTTGACCTGATATACTGTTAGACACCCTTTGCTTTTTTGGTTGTTGACTTAGACAAAGCCATTTTTTGTACAAACATCTTGAGTCAGCTAGAATATGCTCTTGGGAGAACTCTTGGAGGTGCCAGCGCCTACATGTTGTTCCAGTTTTCATCCATGGGCAGAGTCCAACAATCCTTGGATGCCCTGGTGGATGGAATCTCCGAGGTGTTGAGAAAAATCCGGTGGAAAAACGGGAAAACAGCTACTGCCATGGGTTTTTTTGGTGAGGAAAGGTTGGTTTTTAGGTGGTGGAAACCAGGTGTTTCCTGCAAGTATGGAAAGGTTTCACCTTTGCATCCTTAGGTTTGTGTAACCCAAGTGCTTGAAATCAAGGCGATTTGGTTGGCGCATCACAATGTGAAGGAAGCACATGCACCTGGGCCATCGGAAAGGTTCGTTTCAAAAATGACTGGTTGGCTTGAAAATCCCAGGAAGCAAAATTTGCTAGTCCGGTCCAGTCATGTTTGGAAGAAGCATCTTGTTCATGTTGATTACAACTCATTTCAATTCTTGGGTTCTGCAGTGACTGGCCTCTTTCAATGCCTACCTCACACAATTCTAGTCACTAGTCGAGTCCGGACACCCCAAATACCGTATAGCGTTGACAGCGGCCCGCCGATGCTTGATAAGGAGCTGTCCCCAGTTCAAGGGGGCAGTAGAGGGGGGAAGCTTCATACTTCAACCATTGGCTCATAAGTTGATCGGATGAGACCTCAAAGATAACACTATTTATGTGGTGTTACTGTACCACCACACAATACCCAGAACATCCAAAGACTTTGTTTGCATGGCTAGGTGGTGGTTTCATTTTTTTCTATTTTCACCCGTTCTAGGGGAAATGATCCAAGTTGACCAATATTTTTCAGATGGGTTGAAACGACCAACTAGTAGGGAACAAAAACTGACCATTTTTTTTTTCCTAATCTCCAACTTCCAAAGTGTATGTGCAAGTCAGCGCTGAAGAAATCCCTGATTTTTTTTCGGTTTAAAGGGGCTAGACTACCCTGTGTTATAGCAATGATTATAAAACCGTTATGGAAATCCCTATCAACAAACCAGCAGAATCCGAGTCAGAACCCAACAAAAATTGTGACCCCATAAGGGACTCAGAAAGGGGCATTGGGACCCAATACATACCCATTCTTTTAAAGGTGTATGTAGGGTTGATGGTTTTCGGGGCCCCCATACCAAGGGTAACATCCCACCATGACTTCCCTATGAATTTGTGGGAACCCCATTTCCGATGCACCAAGATCTACATGGGCAATGGCTTGGTGGACAATAGCACGGTGCCCAATTGTCCCATGCCCAATTGCGCTTCGCGCAACCGAAGTCCTACGAGTTTCGTGAAGAACCCAGAGGAGCTACGACCCTTGGCATGGCTTGTTTTATTCCAAAGTTCAGGGGGGGTTTGGTGTGAAGTCGTGGAAAAACTGTGACTTCTGATAGTGAAAAAAACCCATGAGTTTTGAGAAGAGGTTTGATGTATGTATATATATATATATAATTTAATTGCTTTGCATTTGCCCGTGATTGCCCTTCAAAAAATGTGACACAGAACTACTTTCACGTCCAGGGGACCAACTTTCTCACTGCTTCCTTTGAGGAAAGAAATACTTCGGTGAGGACAACGTGGCTGCTCGGGTTGAGAAACATGCAGCTGCAGATCCGGCAACCGGAGAGAACTGTTGGTGTTGATGAAGTGATTTCCCAAACGGCGTGCTTGAGTGAACTTATTCTACAATTGCTGGTTATTGAAGCAGCACAACTTTCATGTATTTCACCGTTTCCGAAATGGAAAAACCCCGTGAAAGACCAGTTCCCGGATTTGAGAACTTGTAATTTTTGGGGTTTGTGGATGGAGTAGTGCAAAAGGCTAGAGTATATGGACTGGATTGAAGTATTTAGATTGGGTTCATATCATATTCTAATAGCTTGATAGGATTCAATCAGATTCGCAAAATGATCATATTCTGTATCTATACATGCATAATATATTATGTATATAGATAATACATGTTTATATAGACACTGTATATGTGTCGTGTGTATATTTATATATATATATAGATGTCATTACATCTACGATCAACGAAAGAATTATAAACAAAAAACAAGTGGTAAAAACCGGGGTAATACCCGGGCAACTAGACCGAATCATTGTAGAAAATCATTATAGGAAATCTGGACCATCTATTCCTAAAAGCATTGTAGAAAGCCCAAATCCTTTGTTTACCCCCAAAAAATGCAGGCAAGAGGAATTGTAGAATACAACGAGGAATTTCCAATTTTGCCAACAAAGTTTCCCAGCCTTTTTCACAAAAATACATGCTAATTTTCCCTTGCTTGCCCGACGCCCAGGATCGCAACATGAACCTCTTGAGGATTGTGGATGCCAAGACAGGCGCTTTGTGGAGTGATTGTTGTTTTTCCCACTGCTTGTGTTGCCAGTGATTTTCGACCTTATAAGGCGGGTGTTTCCCTGTCGCACTTGGATATGGCCTGGTTGCCTTGGCACCCGGCACCCAGGTAAGGCCATGGGCAGTTTGAATTGGTTCGCAGTGCATCCGACCTCCATGAACAGCCACTTGGCGAGAAAGGATCAGAGATACACTGATAGGATAGGTGACCATGGGTACTCCTGGAGGTAAGGTGGATGGAAATGCTACATTTTTTTATGTTCGCCATATTTCAGATAGCAGTTAGTTGGGCTGGGTGGCAACGTTTCTGGAAACTCCTAGACTGATACACCACTGAAAATTCACATGGAAACTGAAAATGGATTCCTGGAAGAGGACAAGGGAGGATGATGATGGGACTTCAGAAGGATGACATCATTTCCAGACAGGAAAAATTCACCTAAATTTCAGATCAGCGTATTCTTATTTTGAAAGCTTTAGCTATTCATTTGTTGCAGACCTCATAAAGACAGGAACTTGGTGCCATGGTTTGCTCGTTGCTGTTGCTAATGGGGTGCTGTTTTGGGTGCTGTTCAGCAGTCTTCTCGGACTCCTTCAATTCTGGGTGGTCGGAATTTTTGACGCACAGAGAAGCTGAATATTCCCTTACCTTGTTCCCTTCGACATAAGGGGTCTAATCCAGCTGCTCTTCCTCCTCAGGTCTTTCATCCTCCAACTCTGAACATTTAGTTCCCTCCTGCAACTCCCGCTTCAGTTATCTCAAGCGTTCCCTGATAGAACTCTTCTGCAGTTTCTCTACTTCTGAAAGATATCCATGTTCATTGATTGTGGCTTGCTCATAATCAGTTTTCTTCAGTTGCAAGTGACCGTTTCTTCCCAAGTCATTCACTCCTTTTGTTCCTAGCCTCTTGATCGGCTTGATCGGCACTGTTTGCATCAACAATTCTGATCCCTAGAGGTAAAATTTTCACTACCAACCACTACCAGCTAAATACATCTAAATCCCACATCACTGTTGGAATTGACATCTTGCTAAGGTGACTACAATCTCATCTCAGGAGACAACAAAGGCGGGGTTTCGGAGGGGAAACAGTGGTTGAGTTGAAGGCAGATAATGGATGTTGACGACGACGACGACGACGACGACAACAACAACAACAACGACAACAACAACGACAACGACGACCACAACAACAACAACAACAACAACAACAACAACAACAACAACAACAACAACAACAACAACAACAACAACAACNAACAACACCAACACCAACAACAACAACAACAGACAACAACAACAACAACAACAACAACAACAACAACAACAACAACAACAACAACAACAGCAAGGTAAATTTACATGAAAAAAGTATTTCTAAAACATAATTTTCTACAACTTTTGGAGGTTGATGACTATATTCTCTACATCATCTAGCCGCCAGATTCTGGAGGTTTTTTTAGTTTCGTACTTGGAGCGGTTCACGACTCGTCTTCGGAGGCTATGCGGCTTATGCCTTTGAACAGGAGATGAATGGTCCTACCTGGGTTCAGCCTGCTGGCCGTGGCCCCTTGGAAACACAAATGCAAGCAGGTAACCAAGGCTATCAGGTCACATGATTTGCGATCTCAAAAACACAACACTTGGGTGAAAATCCAGCAAAATTTGGGGTGATTTTTGAGTTTTTTTTTTTTCAGCTGTTAGGCTGTTAGAGTACTGGAAGATGAGGATGTTGGAAAATCCTCTTCCTCCTACAGTCATTGGTTAAGTAGAAAAGTGCAGACCTGTTTGAAACCATCTCCAAGACGATCATTTTCCACTTTTATGTGGGGGTCACAGATTCATGTTGTTATTTCTAGAGGGGTGAGCTGGGTAAACGGGAATAGCTCGGAAGTACAATGGAAAATTACTGACTTTTCATCTCCAAAACCCCCTTCCTTTTAAGTGAAAAGTCTCGCCGTGACCTGGTGCTGAGGTCCCTTCGTGGCTGGTTTTGCGCAAGGTGTTTCGGGAGTGACTTGGACTGCGGTGATAGGATGATTGTACAGGAGGACCTTTCAAAATTCCCCAAGTCAGGTCATGAAATAACCGCAATAACTTCCCAACTTATGGGAACAGCTAGGAATGATGTGTTTCTGACAAAGAATGGATATTAGTCCTGTATCCATGGATTCATTTCATGGTTTCCAATAATACTTAGACTCAGGTGAGGTTGAAGTCAATCTTGCCGGAGCTGGCTTCTTGAAAAAGGAAGAAACACCAAGCATCCTTTTGACCATGCTTAAACCGTGAAGATCTCTAGATATCCACCGGGTCAATTAAGCGAAGTGTGAAAAATGACCTTTGGTGACGACCCCATGATCCTTTTCTAAGCAAACGAACAAAAAGTCCGGAAAAAATCCAGCGGATTTTCCAGCGAAAAACTGCCAAAGATCTGCCAAGGACATTTCTCCGAATACAAAGGGCGATTTTTGCAAGCATACCAATAAATCTTGCGAGAGCCAATGGTCGGTACCTGGGTGTTTTTAGCTTTGGCTTTGAGACAGCTGGTTTCCTCACTGATAAAAACCGCAGAATTCATGGTCAAATTTAGCAGTGAGTACAAGAGGTGTTTGAACACATACCTTATAATTTTCAGGCTTTTCCAGCTTTGTACCATACTATTTATCAAATTTGGATATCTCATTTTTGGTCTTCATTCGAAACTTTCAACCAATGGTTGATGATTGGAAAACCGATCGTTGCTGGGTGGGTGTTTGATTTGGACCTCTTCTCTTTTCAGATTTTCGTGAAATGTTCCAACAAAATCTCTGTTGAAAAATGATGGGCTTACTGTCTTGGATATTGACTGCCACTGGATTTTATAGAAGGTGCAAAGGACTGGGCATGCTAAAGACTTTTCTGTGCTGTGCAAAGGATTTCACGACCTCTGTGACTTCTTTCTATATCTGCTTCTATCGTGTTTATCATTGATTTCTGTGTTGGATTGCAAAAGCAGCTATTCGTGTAGCTTCCTCTTGAAATAGTGATGGAATAGAAAATTTGACAAGCTCTTGCAGAAATAAGATACTTCTGGGCGTCCTGAAGGATCTGTCTTTTGCAAGGAAAGGAAACCACATAGTTTCTTTTCTCTTTTATGGTAGTCCTTGATCACTGGTGGGTCTGGTTGTGGTGGTTTCTTCATCGAGCTGGGACCGCAACAATGTACAACACCTGGATCGCCCTATTCACCGTTCCTGACCTTTTTAATTTTTTTGATGCAGATCTAGGTGGTGCTTTCAAAGGTTTTTTTATCATTACATGGGGATATGATCCAAATTGATTAATACTTTTTTCAAATGGGTTGAAACCACCAACTAGAGATACATGCCTTTTACCAAAAACTGAGGGTGCCCAACGAACTGCTACCCAGGTGTGTTATGAGAACGGGCAGATGAAGAATTCGCTGTGTGTGGCGAAAGGTCCTGCGGCGGATCCATATCGTGATCCGAAAGAATCTTGAGTTGCATGTTTTTTTCCGCCGTTTTTTCTCCATTTTTTTGGGGAACAAGGCACCCTCTTTTAGGATTTTCATGGTTTCAGGTTTCGTGATCAAACAAGAGTCCACCAGAAAGTGACACCTTTCCTGAAAGATATGAACAAAAAGTGTCAAAAGAATAGGTGCTCAACAACTAATTTGTTCCTTCAAAACGGTTCTACCGATTCAACTGTTTACTGTTGATCCCTCAATTTTGCTCTCTCAAACCTGGCTGGCTTCCAATACCAGGACCGCTACGAGTCGATGAAAGTCATTGGCGAACGTCAAGCGACTGCTGCCAAGACCATTTTCGAAAGGGCGACCACACCTTTAGGCGCAACGAAATGAAGGTGTTTATTGAATGGCAAAGACGGTGGAGCGTGAGGATGTGAGGGTATATCCAGATCCGCGATGGAAGTGGGGCGTCAACTCAAATTTCAGGAATTCTCACATCTCCAAAAGGGTGAATTTCAGTAGGAATTGCAGCTGGAACCAACAGATCCTTCTGGGCGGTGCAACTTCATCAAATTCCCCTTGCAGATGGTTGAGTAGAAGACAAAAAATTGGCAGCGGGGGTACAGTAGATGATGTATGTTTCGCAACCATTTAAAGATTTCCTCTCTTTTCGGGTATGATGATCCCATTTGACTTAGAACAGTGGCCTTTTATGCTTGGTTGGGTGGTTGAATGTTTGGATGAACTGGAAGTAAACAAATCCCAAACATGACATCAACAAGGGTGGTGATCCAAGTTGGAGGTCAGAGTGGGGTCACAAGGGCTGGACTTGGAGCTTTATTGTCTGGTCACTGATTCACATGATGTGACATGATATAACTATTATATATGCATATTATACTTACGCAGAAAAGAGACCATGAAACTTGAAACACAACCTATTTCTTAGACCGGGCAGGGATGTTTTGACGTTTTTTTTTCAAAAAAATGCGAACTCAAAAATTGATGATATCCGCTATAACTATAACCATATCCATATCACAACCTCCAGGCATGCTTGGTAAACCACAATAGGTTCCAGTACTCTTTAACCTCCTGCCTCTAAATTAAGGGAATCCGCGGCCGAAGGATTTGGCTTAGTAACTTATCTTGAATCATTTGCCCAGATTGATTTTCCCAAATTTGAGTTGAGGTTGAAGGCAGTCCAATTAAGCATCAATGTTCTTACAAGAAGGTTCCTTTGACAGTTACATGCCACAGATGTTGTTCGGACGGATTTTGTTTTATTTTTCCCGGGATGTCCATCGAAGCAGCCATGCCTTTGACAGTGAACCTCTTAAATGGCGATGTCTTCATCCTGGACATGACAAGTATCGAAACCGTGCAGCAGCTGAAGTGGATGCTCCGTGAGAAGCTTTCTGATGATCCCATTGAGCAGAAAATCCTGAAAGTAGACGTATTAAAAGACTCGGACTTGCTAGATGATTCTCAGACATTGAATGAATCAGGGTTGCATGCTGAAGCGGAAGTGACTGTCATATACAGACTAAACGAAGTTGAAGCTGCAACAAAAGCTGATGTCCATACACAGGAGTTTTGCCAGGTGAACATCCCTCAGACTGTGAGGTTGGTTTCCGAAGAGGCCTTCCAGCACTGCAGTCACGTGGTGAAAGTTACCATTCCTGATTCAGTGACTTGGATTGGGGACCATGCCTTTAGAGGTTGCACTTCTTTGGAATGCATCACCATTCCCGATTCAGTGACTTGGATTGGGACTAATGCCTTTGAAGGTTGCACTTCTTTGGAAAGCATCACGATTCCCGATTGGGTGACAAGCATTGGGGATTGTGCCTTTGCAGATTGCAGCTCTTTGAAAAGCATCACCATTCCTCATTCGGTCACTGAGATTGGGTTCCAAGCCTTTGCTAGCTGCAGCTCTTTGAAACGCATCACCATTCCCGATTCGGTGACTGAGATTGGGACTGAGGCCTTTTTTCGTTGCACTTCTTTGGAAAGCATCACGATTCCCGATTGGGTGACAACCATTGAGGATCGTATCTTTGCAGGTTGCACTTCTTTGGAAAGCGTCACCATTCCCGATTGGGTGACAACCATTGAGGATTTTGCCTTTGCTGGTTGCACTTCTTTGAAAAGTATCACCATTCCCGATTGGGTGACAAGAATTGGGGCTTCTGCCTTTGCAGAGTGCACTTCTTTGGAAAGCGTCACCATTCCCGATTGGGTGACAATCATTGATGATTTTGCCTTTGCTGGTTGCAGTTCTTTGAAAAGTATCACCATTCCCGATTGGGTGACAAGCATTGGGGATCGTGCCTTCGAAGGTTGCACTTGTTTGGAAAACATCACCATTCCAAAGTCTGTGACCCATATTGGGCACCGTCCCTTTGGAGGATGCAGTTCATTGAAAACCGTCATCATCTTGAATTCCAGTACATACAAGTGGCAACATGTTTTGGAAGGGTGCAAAGCGAACCTTCTCTACCATTGAGGAACACTCTACAGGAAAGGAGTGAAGGAGTGTGATTTTTCGATGTCAGATTGATGGATGGATGGATATCGGAAAACGAACAAATTCTTTGAGCCCTAGACTCAGGCAGGCCAACCCCAATCCTCAAAAATGCCCTTGCTTTCACATCAGAGGCAGGTCTAAGTTTATGGGGAAATCACCTGAATTTTCCTCCATTGCCAGAGGAAGCAGGGATGAACATGATGAAAACAAAATTATTTGGATGCTGAAACAATGCAAGCAAAATGTTGCTGTCAATTTATCCAAGGAGTTCGAGAAGAGAAATATTGCTTTGTTCGGGTTCCTGATGATTACCGATGACAAATGATGGCCAATGATGATCAATGATACGGCTATGGACCTTTAAAGATTCAGTGATTGAACACACACAACAGAACATGCGGGAACAGTTGATATGCCACTTGGTATCGCTTGATCGCGCCATCATGCGAAACGGTTCCAGTGGGGGTTCGAATCCTCCGTTTTCAGATCAACCGGTCTGGGGAACTTGCCCAGTTTCCTTGTTTGTGTGCCCTTTTCTTGTAGGGTGGCATTGTTGTAGGTTATGTGTTTTCTCAAGATGGTAAGGCTGAGGTTTCAAAAAGCACATCTTGAGGGGTGAACGACATGTGTTTTTGAAAACTATGTATATATAGATATAGTTCCTTGCAATCAAGGAAGCCTCAGCTGTTTTTGTTGACGTATCGTTCAGATTGTAAGAATACCACCCAAAAACACATGCCAGCATCCCTTCAAAGAAAGGGTTAAAGCCAACTAGTATTTTACCAGAAAAAAGGTGACAAATTTCCCAAGTTCTCCCTCTGACTTGACCCAAAACCGTTGGTTCAAAACGTTGTTTTTCCATGACAGGCGGAGGTATTGGTTATGTATTGCGTTATGTGGAAACTTGGGCGCTGATTTCCCAGGTTTGGCTTCAATATTTTTTTGCAGGTGGTGACACCGGTAGTTGGATGTTTTGGTAGTTTGTGTTTATTCCACTAGTATGTATACATATTATATCCCAAGTGGTGATGAGGATTCCTTTCCGGCATCCTGGGATGACTAGCTGCTAGTTTCCACCTTCCCAGGATCGAACTGGAAAATGAATCCTGGGAAAGGACCCAAGCAACCCAAGCGACCTAAGCACCCCAAGATACGTTGTTGATGGCAGAAATCCGGCTAACCAGTTGATATGGCAAATATCAAATATCACATTATTTACATGGCAGGATTTCTTCCATCAACAGTATGGACTGATTTGGAAGAAGACACCAAGGATCTTTCAAAGTATTGGGTGGACACGACTGGCAATGGCACCTGGGTATCTTGGAGGAAAACTGTTCTGATCGACCGCAAAACTGCTGATCTTATGTGCGTTCTTTCTAGAGTTTGATTTTGGCATATTCAGTTTAGAGAGAGATACTGATTCTGCCACGCATGATGTGATATGTTACCAACTTCTCAATCCAAACATCACGAAATTCCACAATAAGCATATATGTATGTATGATTATAATATATATATATAATATATGTATATACATGTGTACGTAAATATTTACAATACCATGTAATTAGATTCATAGGGGCTATGTTCAGAAGAACCAACATTTTCCCCCTTTTTTCGGACTGCATCCAAGGTCCAAACCTGTCGACCTACTTTGGGCACCTCTTTCGCTGCTGGCACCACGGATGGGCCGAGTGGGATGAATATGTTTGCACAGAGACTTGGGTTGATTCCAGATGATCCAACCTTGGTTGGCTGGAAGATGGTGGGTTCAAAAAATTGGTTGGTTTAAACGTTGTTTATTTTTTTGAGATGACCGACCTGGGACATTTTTTGGCTGGTGATGGACATTTGGGGAAATCATGCAACTTTGGAGATAATAGTTGAAACAACTGGTTTTTGATGTTTGAGCTGGGCTAAGGGATTTCGACGCACCTCACCCGAAATTGTTTCTGGGGAATTCTTTGGCAAGGGAACTTTTTTTGAAAGGACCTTGATTTAGATTGGTGAAGTAGTCTTGTTTACTGGTTTATCCAGATTCGCGATGGAAGTGGGGTGGAATTCTCAAATTTCAGGAATTCTCACATCTCCAAAAAAGTGAATTTCAGTAGGAATTGCAGCTTGAACCAACAGATCCTTCTGGGCGGTACAACTTCATCAAATTCCGCTTGCCATAGCATCGACATCTTTGAGCAGAAGACTAAAAATTGGCAGCGGGGTTAGATGATGTATGTTTCGCAACCATTTTCAGATTTCCTCTCTTTTCGGGCAGGATGATCCCATTTGACTTAGAAAGTGGCCTTATGCTTGGTTGGGTGGTTTAATTTGGACGATCTGGAAACAAAAAAACCCAACATGACATCAACAAAGGCAAGAGGTGGTGATCACAAGGCCTTTTTGGAGCTTTTTCAAAACGCTCAATGATTCACGTAGGACATCATATAACTATAATATTTGCATATATAAAATATACATACCTTTACAGAAAAGAGATCATGAAACACATGCTATTTCTTAGATCAGGCAGGGATGTTTTGCAGAATTTTCATATCACAACCTCCAAGCATGCTACTGCCTAACCTCCTGGCTCTATGTGATCGATAATACAGAGCAACAGCAGGTCATGTTCACTGATGTTGAGAAGGAACGCAAAGGCACACGCTTGTGAAACTAAGGGAATTCCCAGCGCAAGGAATATTGGCTTGGTGCATTATTTCGAAACATTTGCATACATTTGCAAAGATTCATTTTCCTTAGCTGATGCACTCAACACATGTATTTCAGTTGAGGTTGAAGGCAGTCCAAATAGACATGCTCCTTTAGATGGATGGTTTGACAGTGACACGCCACAGATGTTTGGACGTTTTTTTTTCTCCTTTTTTCCCGGGGCGTCCATCGAAGCAGCCATGCCTCGTGAATTGGCAGTGAACCTCTTAAATGGCGATGCCTTCACCCTTGACGTTACAAGCATAGATACCGTGCAAGAGGTAAAGTGGATGCTCCGCGAGAAGTTTTGCGATGATCCCATTGAGCAGAAAATCCTGAAAGTAGATTTGTTAAAAGACTCGGACTTGCTAGATGATTCTCAGACGTTGAATGAACCAGGGTTGCATGCTGAAGCGGAAGTGACTGTCATATACAGACGAAACGAAGTTGAAGCTGCAACGCGATACGATGTCCATACACAGGAGTTTTGCCAGGTGAACATCCCTCAGACTGTGAGGTTGGTTTCCGAAGAAGCCTTCAAGGACTGCAGTCACGTGGTGAAAGTTACCATTCCCGATTCGGTGACTGAGATTGGGGGCAGTGCCTTCAGAGGTTGCACTTCGTTGGAAAGCATCAACATTCCCAATTCAGTGACTCAGATTGGGAGCTGTGCCTTCGAAGGTTGCACTTCATTGGAAATCATCAACATTCCCAATTCAGTGACTCAGATTGGGAGCTGTGCCTTTAAAGGTTGCACTTCTGTGAAGAGCATCCTGCTTCCTGATTCGGTGACTGAGATTGGGATAGGTGCCTTTGCAAACTGCACTTCGTTGGAAAGCATCACCATTCCTGATTGGGTGACAGTTATTCCGCGTGGTGCCTTTGAACGTTGCACTTCTTTAAAAAGCATCACCATTCCTGGTTGGGTGACTGAGATTCGGATTCGTGCCTTTGCATATTGCACTTCTTTAAAACGCATCACCATTCCTGGTTGGGTGAGAAGCATTGATGATTTTGCCTTTGCTGGTTGCACTTCTTTAAAAAGCATCATCATTCCTGATTGGGTGAGCAGCATTCGGGCTGGTGCCTTCAAAGGTTGCATTTCTTTGGAAGGCATCACCATTCCTGATTCAGTGACTGAGATTGGGAATCGTGCCTTCGAAGGTTGCACTTCATTGGAAAGCATCACCATTGCTGGTTGGGTGAGAAGCATTCCCAATTGTGCTTTTGAAGGTTGCATATCTTTAAAAAGCATCATCATTCCTGATTCAGTGACTGAGATTCAGATCAGTGCCTTCAAAGGTTGCATTTCTTTGGAAAGCGTCACCATTCCTGGTTGGGTGACTGAGATTCGGATTGGTGCCTTTGCATATTGCACTTCTTTAAAACGCATCACCATTCCTGGTTGGGTGACTGAGATTGGGTTTGGTGCCTTTGCATATTGCACTTCGTTGGAAAGCATCACCATTCCAGATTTGGTGAGGGAAATTGGTGTTGGTTGGCATTGTTTTTGGATGCATGATTTGCCCTGTGGCGCCTTTGAAGGTTGCACTTCCTTAAAAAGCATTATCATTCCTGATTCAGTGACTGAGATTCAGAGGAGTGCTTTCAAAGGTTGCACTTCTCTGGAAAGCATCACCATTCCTGGTTGGGTGACTGAGATTGGGACTGGTGCCTTTGCATATTGCATTTCGTTGGAAAGCATCACCATTCCCAATCGGGTGACAAGCATTGCCAATTATGCTTTTGAAGGTTGCACTTCTTTAGAAAGCATCATCATTCCCGATTCAGTCACACAAATTATGAGTGCCTTCAAAGGTTGCACTTCTGTGAAGAGCATCACCATTCCTGATTCAGTGACTGAGATTCAGATGAGTGCCTTCAAGGGTTGCACTTCTGTGAAGAGCATCCTACTTCCTGATTCGGTGACTGAGATTGGAACCAGTGCCTTTGAAGGTTGCACTTCGTTGGAAAGCATCACGATTCCGGATAGGGTGACAAGTATTGCCGATGGTGCCTTTAAAGGTTGCACTTCATTGGAAAGCATTGCCATTCCAGATTTGGTGAGGGAAATTGGGGGTGTTGGTGTTGATCATGATTTTGCCTGTGGCGCCTTTGAAGGTTGCACTTCCTTAAAAAGCATCATCATTCCTGATTCAGTGACTGAGATTGGGACTGGTGCCTTTGCATATTGCACTTCGTTGGAAAGCATCACCATTCCCAATCGGGTGACAAGCATTGCGGTGGTGCCTTTGAAGGTTGCATATCTTTAAAACGCATCATCATCCCCGATTCACTGACTAAGATTCAGAGGAGTGCTTTCAAAGGTTGCATTTCTTTGGAAAGCATCACCATTCCTGGTTGGGTGACTGAGATTGGGACTGGTGCCTTTGCATATTGCACTTCGTTGGAAAGCATCACCATTCCCAATCGGGTGACAAGCATTGCCAATTGTGCTTTTGAAGGTTGCATATCTTTAAAAAGCATCATCATCCCCGATTCACTGACTGAGATTCTGATGAGTGCTTTCAAAGGTTGCATTTCTTTGGAAAGCGTCACCATTCCTGGTTTGGTGAGAAGCATTCCGGATGGTTCCTTTGAGGGTTGCACTTCGTTGGAAAGCATCACCGTTTGCGATTCAGTGACTGAGATTGGGAGCTATGCCTTTGCACGTTGCGGCTCTTTGAAAAGCATTACCATTCCCAATTCAGTGACTGAGATTGGGATGTATGCATTTGTCGGCTGCAGCTCTTTGGAAAACATCACCATTCCAGATGGGGTGACCATCATTGGGGATTGTGCCTTTGAAGGTTGCACTTCGTTGGAAAGCATCGCAATCCCAAAGTCTGTGGCCGAGATTGGGCACTGTCCCTTTGGCGGATGCAGTTTATTGAAAGATATCATTCTGCCGAATTCCAGTGTATGTATTTATTGGCAACATGTTTTGGCAGGGTGCAAAGTGAACCTGGTCTACCATTAAAGACCACTATACAGGAAAGGAGTAAAGGACTGTACAGGATTCCAGGACACGGTGTTGGAAAATGCACCATGTGTGGCCCAACCAACTCGCCTCATAATCTGCCACATCTTTTTGGGTAGCCTTTTTATCGTGGCAAATCCGATTGCTAACGCCCCCTACGCATTCTGTGGCATCTTCAAATGAGGCGAAACTGCCGATGATTCAGCACCTTTTGTATCTTCATTGAGTCAGGTGTGCATTTTAATTGAAAAAAAACGGAACCGAATTTCCAGGTTGGAATCCTGGGCCCCATTTCACCTTAAAATCTCCCATCCATTGGATCGGCACTTGAAAATCTTTGGTGATTTAGCTGGACCACTGGGCAATGGGATTTTCTCCTTTTTCTGCATAAAATTGTGAGGGTACCTCCGAAAATGAACCTACCCAAAAAACGATTCTATAGTTAGATATAACAAGTAGGCACCCGTAGGCTATTGATAACTTGCCTGCTGAATGGTTGAACTTTGAACTTTTTGGGGGGGGACGGAAATCCTACTAGAAATGAACAGGTAGAAAAAATCTGAACTCTTTTTCTAGGGTCAACTCAGCAGGTAAGATAGTGTTTTCTTAATCCCTCTATGTAAACCAAAGAACCCTTGATGTCCACACTGCGCACTTGGATGCATTCAGTGGCAGCTAAGGAACATGACGCCCAGCAACAATTTCCTCACGCTGCTCGGTGGTGAAGCTAGATAAGTGTTCCCAAAAAGTTGTTTAGAAAGGACACATAGCTCAAACCATTCAAACAAAAAGGCGGATTGCCCCAGGTGGTTGCTATATATAGATATAAAGATACATAAAGATATTCTACAGATCATAGATCTTTTTTGTCTCTATTTTGAAAAAGGAACGGCAGATTTTTCATCGACCAAAAACCTTCAAACTCTAAACCACCGCTCTCGTCTGAGGTTTGTGGCTAATGTGATTAGTTTGCCCACTGCTGAGGATCATGCGTGCCAGGCTGACTGGGGGTAACAGGGTAGTCATGAAAAGGGCTAAGATCGAACAAAACAATGAGACAACTTGAAGATGATGAGATGAACGTCTTCCAAAAAAATAACCTGCTAGAAGAAAAAGATAGTTTGGGATCCTGGAGAGAATGACAGACATTTCACTATCAGCAGTGGGGATCTTAATCCTTTGAAAGTAGCAGTATTTAAGGGTATAGCTTTCCAGTGATCCCCTAGAAGAAAAAAACACATGGTGATTTTTTGGAGGTCCAGCGACCTTCAGACCTGCATCCATGAAGATTGATCTCTTTTGTCAGGCTCCAAAGAAGATTTTGTTGCGCCCGAATCAGATGCTCCTTGTCAGATACTTTGCTGGGTGTGAGGTGTGTGTTTTTCCAGCTCCTGGCGTTGTGTAGGTTCAATCCGGTTCAGGGAGATCATTACACCCCCTAAAACCCCAAAAAGTGGGGTTTAAATAGCCAGATTTTTTAAGGAACAATTGACAATGATGATTAATAATCCTGGTAGCTTTGGAGCGAAGTATGTAGGATTCCAGAATTTCTTGAGTTGAACAGGTAGCCGAGTTGAATGAAGGGAGATTGTTGAAGAAGATGAATAGGGAAATCAAATAATTGGGAATCAAAACAGAAATATAATTTGGAAGAAGAAAGGAAGAAAGGAAGGAAGGAAGGAAGGAAGGAAGGAAGGATGGAAGGAAGGAAGGAAGGAAGGAAGGAAGGAGAAATGTGATGAATTGTATCTGATTGAGAAAGAGTTGTCGCTACAGCTGCACACATCTGCTTCTACGCGATGTTCGGGCTGGGCTTGTGCTATGCTGGCCTCCTTGTAAATGGGCTTTTGAATTGCTTGAGCTTGTGGTTGCTTGTACAGCTGCCTTTGCTGATATTTTGCCTTGGGCTGGGCTTTTGGCCTGCGTCTAGGCTTCTTGTTTTGTCTTGGGCTGGGCTTGGGGCTCGTGGCGGCACTTGCCTTGGGCTGGACTTGGGCTGGTTGGGGTCGACTTGGTTCTTTGGTCTTTTTTTGTACATGACACTTTAGATGACCACTGAAGATGTGAAGCCCCTATGCAGTACGATTAGAACTGGTATTCAGGTATTCTCTTACGTACCAGGCCAGGGCAAGAGGGTGCTGAAGCTTGCGGTTTATGCAGTGTGACAACATTTCCAGCCAAACCATTGTGACTATCTCACAGCTGGCAAGCAATTCACTTGTAAAGCAAGCCTTGGAAGGTCTTCTTTTTTTATATTTACCTGCCAGTTGTGTGAGATCATCTTGATTCAACATAGAATTTGAAACGGTACAACTTTTCGTTCCAAATCCATTTGGAGAAAAACCCTTCTGCTTCGAAAACGATGATTACTGTATACATCATAACAAAGTCTGGGAGAGGTTTCCAATCTGGTTTATTTGCGCGTTTTTGGGGAATTGATTATTCTACCCAATTACATAGGGATGAGAATAAAGCCATAATAAGGATCCGTATCAACCAATCAGGATTCAATGGACTGAACATTTTCTCACCCCAAAACCCTCGGTTCCGATCCACGTGGCATTTCCCTGCTCAGTGGCGAGACGGTCTTCCCTACGGCAACTTGGGGATGCAATCGGGGAGGGGTGGGGTATGGGGTTGATGGTTTTGTTTTGGCCCCCAAAGGTCTGATTTTGGTGGGAAAAAATGCAATGAAACTTCTTTTGGAGATGCTTTTTTATTCACAAGATCTTATATTTGAAGGTCAGAAACTGACCCCTGGTCGGGTGTTTGAAGCACCAATGGGTAAAATGAAGATGAATCATCAACAAACAAGAGTTTCAAGGCCATACGTATCCACCTTTTATAAAAAAGAGATACAGTTGGATGGTTCAGAAATCCCAAGGCCAAGCACCTGAGATGTATCCCAGAACCGTGTAAATAATGGGATGAACTAATAGCAACTCATTAGGACGATGGACACAGGTGCCCATTTTGCGCACCATTTACGCATGATTGGTGTTTTTTCATGTGTTTTCTACGGGCCAAAAAGGGCAAACAACGGACCAAACAAAAAACGAAGTCAAGCGTTTCCCTTCATTCCCTCAAGAGATTTTTTTCTATATTCAAAAAACTACATCAATGACCCTTACTGTTGATGTAAGAGATCTTGCGCCACTTGATAGGTATAGTTGGTGATTTCCAATGCCAGGAACCTTGTTTGAAAAGGATTTCTACCCAGGTTTACCAACACCCGGCCAAGCGTTAGGAAAACCATTCACGTAAAAATTTTCCCAAATCAAGTGTCCTGGAGTTGAAGGAATCCAGGTCGTGAAGTAAATCAACAGTGGCAAAAAAGGCCCTGTTTCAACCCTACACAATTGTTACACCCCCGAAGTTTAACATAGCCCCTGAAAAACCATGGTTGGGTGATTGCTTTCCTTTTGGGAAGGTAACTTTTGAGGGGCCATGTTAAACTTCAGGTGGGTAGTTCTGGGTGAAATGATGTTCGGTGGGAAATTCACGGTGATGGAAACACACTCACAAAAACATCTCATAGAAACTAGTATGGGAATCCTCCCAAAAAATGAGCTTAATTCAATGCTTGGGGGGGATTCCCCGGGTCGTCTGCAGAGATCACTTCCCCGGGTTCATCTCACCTCATTGAGGTCCTTGGATTTCAGATGATGAGATTAGGAAAGCTCGACACTTGGGCTGCAAAACAAGGGGGGAAGGAACCCCAGACGAGAGTGGATTTTTTGTTGGATTTTTCTTTCGGTTTGGCAAGCGGTCAAATCAGCCAATGTGGGAAAAATGGAGTAATTTTTTGAGATACCCAAGAGATCCTAGGAGTTTTTCACCGAGTATTGCCCTATACTGCACTTTTTGGATGCATATGCATATTATGAATCAATGATTTTGCCAACCCCTGCAAGAATACATCAGGCTTCCCCAAATCACCCAAAGAAAAATCCATTCTTTCAATAAAAGGTTTTCGTGAATGGTCAAAGGTATCTTCCAGAGATATGCATTCAAAATGGCAAGGTACTCTTGAAACGTACCCTAGCTGTTTCCTGTTGGAGCCCTTTAGAAGGGGAAATACCCAATAGATACCCACTACCTAAGGTGTATATGGATGTATATGGGGTTGATGATTAAAGGTACCATCCCAAGGTTACCTTGCCATTTTCCCTATGACAATGGTGAGTTGAAGGTTCACCCTCCAGAATTTCCGTCGATTCATCCCAGGCATATTTCACGAAACAGATCTTCATAGGGGATTCTTAGTAAAGTACACCACGAAGCCCAAACATCAATGACATCATTGGCTGATAGACCGTGTTATACGAAGAATTCTTCTTATGAGAAGCATCAACCCCCTTCATAGCTAGATTTGATGAGGATTTTATCCAAAAGCTCTCATGATTTTGGCCAGGCACGGCTGATTCGTGCATTCAATCCAAAAACTTCCAAAAATCTCCCATGGCGGATGTAGATTCCTGTTAGTTAAACAACTAATGGGGGCACGGTCAAAGTGACGATGTGTTCAATCCTGCCTATTTCATACTTCATCCGACTCGCCCCAAAAAACAAAGAGGTTCCAACAAAAACAAACCCTACTTTCGGAAAGACTTTCCGAAAAAAGGCCTGAAACTCTTCAAAGAGGTTCGTCGAATAAACATCGTAAAAATTCTGCCCAGGTAGGCTGCGGGATGTTCCCTAATTCCGCCTCAGATAAGAAATCGATTCTCCTTGGGGACATGTCTTGAAAAAGTAAACCACCTTAAACGTACTTGACAACCAGCAACCAACTAATCTTTCAACGATCCTTACCAATACTTGGTGAAGGGTGAGACTAAGTCATCCTTTGCCAAGTACTGATGATGATGATGATGATGATGATGATGATGATGATGATGATGATGATGATGATGATGATGATGCGATCCTAAATCATTCTTCCCAAACGATCCGGCGTTGGATTCAGTTTTTTTGCATTGGGGTGCCATTTGCACGAGGGTTTTTTACAACCAAGTAGCCCGATCTTTGAAGCAACTGTATTTCTTGACCTTACCTTCACCTCAGATTGTAGCGGCCGTACCTGGTGAGTTCACTACGATGGCAGGGAAACTTACACAAGAGGTGCCGAGGGGCTTCAAAAGTAGAAGCATTGACGTTTTGGGGGAAGACCCTGCCAACAAAAAGTGGACAAGTGGATGGCAAACGAACATGAAGGAGACATGATTTCGTGATTTTTGGTTGGGGGAGTTTTCCAAAGTCTAGTATGGGCTTCACAGACACGGTGGCACACTTTAGGGATGAGTTGGGGTGGAGCATCATGTTGACAGGCTATCAAGAAGGTCTTGGTTGAGCGTGGTATGGAGAATATCACCGTGGTTCCTTGACAGGGCCAGAGTGCCGGGAGTTTGAGATTGAAACCACGATGCGAATCATGAGATTTGAAGGGGTAAGTAAATGATGCATAATCTTTTTGGCATCTTACCAAGAATCAGGTTGCATTTGGCATCTTATCAAACGTTTTTTGTTAGTTTTTTTCCTCACTGCCTTGAAGAGACTTTAGCAGCAACGCATCATTTAGAAACAACAACGCATCACGACGCTGTTCCTTCAAAGACATGGGCCAGTGGCGGTTTATGCGTTGATAGCAGCCGCTTGAGGTTCTGAACAATGTGGCCAGTGGTCGGGGTACCTGTTGAACCCGTTGACCTGGTTGACCCTGGTTGGTGTTTGTGGCAAGTTGTGGGTTTACAGCAACGCAGTTTTTTCCATCAGAAAGATGACTCGATGACCGGACCTTTGTGGGTGAATAGTAGTGGTTGGGTTTGATGCATTCTATGCAGCATTGAGCTCTGAAGCTCCTGAGTTTGGCTTCTTTGAGCTCTGAACCAAAAGTTCCATGTGTACAAAACCCTCAATCGAAGAGGACGACGACAGCAACAGCAACAACAACAAGAGCAACAACAACAACAACAACAACAACAACAACAACAACAACAACAACAGCAACAGCAACAGCAACAGCAACAACAACAACAACAACAACAACAACAACAAGAACAAGAACAAGAACAAGAACAAGAACAAGAACAAGAACAAGCAGAAGAAGAAGAAGAANNNAACGAAGACGAAGAAGAAGAAGAAGAAGAAGAAGAAGAAGAAGAGAAGAAGAAGAAGAAGAAGAAGAAGAAGAAGAAGAAGAAGAAGATCAAGAGAAAGAGCAAGAACAACAGCAGCAGCAACAGCAACATTCACCAGGTGACCAATTTCTCCAACTTGCAAAGGTAACCTTCCAGGTAGGTACCCTGGAGTAGGGTGAGTTGTTTCCTCCAGGTTATGCCGGATATGTCACAACTCTAGAGGACGCTTGGGCATGGAGTGGGACGAAGTGAAACTTTGTTGCTACGATGCATGTCACCAAACCTTTCGTTGAAAGACTGGCGGTTGGAAAGTCATGCAAGGTCACAGGTGAGTTAGTTATCAAAAGGTGCTAAATTTGAGCCGTTTGAGCAATCTGGTACATCAACAGTATCCACCTATCCACTTTTTAACGACTCGTTGTGTGACAAATGTTTGTGTCACTGTCTCCTTCACAAAAACATGAGGAGTATCAACACCAACGCTATGAGGGTGGCTTTACGACTTATGGACCAAACACACATGCTGTTGGGGGACCTCAGTCAGAGTGGATTGATCGGCTCGGTGCAGATTTGTTTTGCCACGACTGCGTTGGTTTATTAAAAGTACTGTATGCCATGCCTACATATATCATAGAAACATGCTAAGATGATACCTGATACCCTCATATCCCTTCAACATCTAATCTTTGCCGTTTTTTCTTCAGGCGATGACAGATGTCCTGGTGCAGATGGCAGAGGCATGGGTTCAGAAGAGGGGGCTTGTTCACAGCTATCCGTGACCATAATATCCGTTGACAGAGGGCACCGCATTGTGTACATGTTAGTAATGAGTTTATATATATATATATTATACAAATTATGTACATGTTTACTCTTAACGTATTCATGCGTTGAATGTAGAACCACTTGCAAGCACAGTGCATTTTACGGTGTTACCTTTTCGAAACTGGAAGACACCGATGTGCACAATCATTGCCAAATTCTCCTTGAATACATTGGAGGGAACTCTCAGGCAAGCCTTTTAAATCCGAAGGTTTGGAAGACGATCTTCCCATCCCCTTGACAGCAATATTCGTTTGATTCAAGAGTCTAACTATCACAGGTCTTCCAAAAATTCTGCATGGCAAGGGCAGGGGGTGCCATTTTTTTTTAAAAACCAACTCCGGTGGGCTTCCTACGTTTTTTGCGGTATTTTGTCAGCAGATGTTGAGAGTAAAGGAGTTGTTCAACACAACACAGCATTATTTTATGAATTTCTTCGCTAACCAAGAGAAAATTCTCGTCAAAATAGATAAGTGATGCATGTCGGGTACAAAAAAAACCTTAGACTTTTTGGAGGCTTCTTCACGGCTCTTCCGCCTCTAGCCGTGATGGAAAACCTTCAGAAAGTTACAGTGACGGTCATGTGTCACAAAAATTGGGGGGATTCTTTGGGACTTAAAGGAACCACGAACCTTGGGGATTTCCTCCGCAGATTTCGATTTCTGGATTTGATGGTTAGGAGTCGGCTCTTTTATAGACTGCGACGACTTTTCAAAGATGGAGATTTTGAAAAAAAAACAATGTTTTCCAATTAATGGCAATGATGATTTTGATTATGACTATGACTATGATATAGTTCTGATTCTGATTGTGATCAATTCTGATCGTGATTCTGTTTCTTGTGAATTTGACGGTTGTGATCATCAGCATTACCATCCTTTTTGTTACATGTGATTCTGCATCTTAGTCGTAAATGATCGCCACTACAGTATTCCCACAAACAAATGGATTTGGATTGGCAAACAAGGCAAAATTCATCCACAGATCATGTATAAGTATACATCATTATCTGCAAAAAAAGGATCACATCGTCTTCATTTGGCTGGTTCGCAGTAGGAAATGAGGGAATGAATCCTGAATCCCCATTCTAACTACAAGTATGATTCCATTCCCTCATTCCATACTAAGGGGCCCCCAACCAGTCACCACTTGTTCCAACAAAATCTACGCAGACAACATCCTCCAAGCCTGTTTTTTCGGCCAGGACTTGGCTGATGGGAAACAAACATATCCAGGAGTTAAGCCAGCACTACCTACCAAGGTGCTGCTTCGTACCGGGTGGGGGAGAAGGTTTTGGTGTTTTCCAGGATTTTTGTTGGGTTGGAGGGTTGGTTGGTAGATTTTTCTTGATTTCTTTCCTCAGTACTTTTTTGGATGATGATTTTTTACCGGTAGAGAAGATGTGTTTTTTTTGGGTAATTGAAAGATATTTTGATCGCAAAACACCCAAGCTAGATGAAGCCGAAGAGACTTGCCATTTCTTCCCTTCCCCGAAACCCCTTCCCTTCATTCCCTTCAATTTGTGCGGTTCAATGGGGTTGTTTTTGTCAGGAAGAAAGCTGGCAAAATCCATTGACTGTTATTGCTGATGCACCTCCCATTGGTGGCAAGTTTGGGCCCAAGAAATTCCATGGGTTGGTGGAGATCTTTGTTGGGGGGGTGGGGAATGAAGAAGGACCATGTTTCAGAAGGACAACGGATATCATCGTGGCAAAATCCTATGATACACAATCAGGATTTGCAACCCATCTGGGAGGGGGATTTTTTTTTCGGTGTTTCTGAACTTCCCTGATTTTTGGGAGCGAAAAAACTCACCATGTTTCAACGAGTCGTGGATTGTGTCTTTCAGTCGTTTTGTTTGTGCAGGTTTGGAGATATCTATCAGGATGTATCACCTGGTCCACATTGGCCAGGGGTCTCTTGGATGGGTTTCAAAGGGGTCCATCCAAAGATGTGATTTTTTTCAATTCACAAAACATGTTTTTTTTTGCGAGATAGATGGGAGATATATAACCCTCCAGTCCAGTGACCTGCACTTTTTTTTTTGTTTTGGTGAACAAAAAATTGTTTCATGCTGATGTTTTTTCCACTGTGTTTATTTTGTCAAACATCAAGGGTTGTTTCATGTCCCATTTTCCACCAACGAGCCTCACCCAAGCAGCACTCTCAGGCCACCGTGCGATGTAGGTTGTGGGGAGCGCACCCCCGAAATCACCTCCAGAGAAACAGCAGCTTTGGCACCATCTGGCTCTGGCAACCCACAAATGCAAGCCGCTCTGCTACAAGATGGTTGGACAACTGCGACATAAAGTGTTTTGTGAAAGAAATTCATCAAACATCAGAAATTCATCAAACATCTAGCAACAATGCAACAATCTGCAGATGGTGACATTAGAACATCTGCAGGTTTCTTATCGTCTGGGGATTTGTTTTTGAAGCGTGGGATCCCACTCTCCACCCGTGGATCACTGTGTCAAATTTCAGGGTTGTAGATATACTCTCTGATAAAAAAGCCCCGCTTTCGATGTTGGGACCCCAGGTAATCTAAGTGCACATATATCATATCTGTATATATATATATACACACAAGTACATGATACAACTTGAACACAAGCTATATTGAATATATCCAGTGGTTAAGGACACGCCGCTCATATTGGATACATATATAAATATTTGTAGATCCGTTAAGTAGCTGATTCTCCAAGCCCACAAAGCAGGCGATCCTTCATCGGGTGGGCAGTGGAAGCTGGCAGCGGATGACAGCGATTTCGACACCATGTGCGGCTCTTAGGAGAGACCAAAGAGAGATAACTTCTGAAACTTGGTATGACTGAACAAAAAGTCCGTGTGTCTCAAGTTTCTATAGTATACTGGTTGGTGCTTTCGAATATTTTTTGATTTTCACCCGGATACCTGGGTTTTTGGATCCAATTTCACTCATATTTTTCTAAAACGGATTGGTTGAAACCACCAACAAGTATATAACATAGGTGTGTGTATGGGTGCTGGTACCTCATATCCATTGGAGGTCACCATGCAATGTCGATTGTCGATGTTGATGGCTGGCTCGCCTCGGGAGGTTTCATTGGAAGCGTGAGGGCATTTCAGCCAGCATTGTCACCATAGACTGGAACATTCCGGATCATGCTCCGGCGGGCTGGTATACGATCCACTACAGTCACTTGGTTTCGCAACGCATGGGAAACATGGAAAATCCATTTTCTTTAGGCAAGAAAAAACAGGAATTGGATGGTTGCTTGATGTGATTGATGTTGGTTGATTTTTGTGGGCCGAAAAGTGATCCGGATGCAACTCAGACAATAACAAACGGCATGAAACAAGACGATGAAAACACCGACACCACCACCCCCACAACAACAACCACCTCTACATTCAGATCAACCTTCACATCAAGATTCGCTTCTCTTTTTTTGGTTGCTTGTTGACCCCACTTTTGGGGCTGAGGTGGCCATGCAAGGGAGGCAGGACAGGTTTCTGCCATCAGCGGTGCCTGTGGACTTTTTGAGGTCGGCAGATTTTTTCCAGTTTTTTTGGGGACTCGGAGAACATCAGCTGGGTGGAACTGGTCGTTTTTTCATGACACTATATGGAGGTAATCCCTAAACACACAACGGGGAGAGACATGGAAATGTTTGAAATATAGAGTTTTTTCTTGGGTCTTCAAGCTATGGTCCATTTTATGAGCCATTTTTCCTGCTTGCTAGGATCCCTTTTGATTGGTGTGGCGTTATTTTTTGTCACTTCAACACCAGGAACCCCAGGAAACTACCCAACTAACCGAACTAACCTTCCCCAAATTTAGGTAATGCACTTCAAGCGTTATTTGGATAGTTTCTCAAAGTGAGATTTCCCCCAATGAAGCTGCGAGCTCCTGAAAGCTGTGCAACCCCCACCGGTAAATCTGGTCGGGTTCACCGTACGACCGGCCGAAGCAAACAACAGGTGGGGGAACGGTTGGAAGACGTCAAGGCCCGAAAAGAAAAATCCAATCCAACTGACGCCAGGTGCGGGAGTCTTCTCAGATGGCGCCTACCCTTCCGGAGCTGTTGCTTTGGTTTTGGGTGGGTCATTGATAATTGATGATAATTGATGGGTGGTGAACGGTTCTTGAAATGCATCAAATGCAGGCCACGGCCACATCATAGGTGACGATGAGAGCTTAAAACTACAGTACTTCATACTTCTACAGTTTCTATTTTTCATTGTCTTTGGCGTAACGATTCTCTCACTCTCTCTGTGTCTTTTTTCAGAACCTGAATTTTTAGTTGATAGGTAATAGGTACACAACTTTTTCGTCCAACTCCCAAACTTCATTCCACCCTCTTTTACTGAAACCCACTTTTACCGGATGGCCATGGAATGTGTCTCCAAAGACTTATATAGGGAATCTTGCGACGAACTGGTGATACATCTTGGAAAAAAACATCAACATGCTGGATTTTTCTTGGGCACTAGAAGTTGGGCATCATGAATCATGAAGAAAGATATTTTTCCATCCGAAAAAACATCATTTTAGCTAAGCTTTTCTGAGCCGCCGGAGCCACCTGAAGGACCAGTTTGTGGTGCCACCTCCACAGTCTGTGGATGTGCCCGACATGCCCTTGCGCCGGCCACGCCGGCCTCGGGGTCCTCCCGGCCTGCGTGGCCGTGGCCTCAAGGAAGCTGAGACAGAATCCAGGCAGGGCAGGTCCACCGGGGGTAAACCAGTAAACCAGTAGAACATTACAACATCAATGGTAAAGGCAATGCAAGATGTTTTGAATATTTGTTTTTTGTTCATTGCCTTCGTTTTCTGTTTTCAGTATATAGGGATTTATAAAAAACCCCGTCCTTTCAACCACATCTTCGGGGGAGATAGGATTTTGAGAGCATGATATAGAGGCATCAAAAAATGCAGGGCCGCGCAAGAGGGCGCAAGGGCGAGCGCAAGACATACCATATCAATCCATATCACCATATCACCATGGAATTTGGAGGATATTTATTGAATGTGGCAAAAAAATCCACGCGCGCAATTTGCGCGCAAAGGGGTCCTATCCTACCAAAAAGCAACAGGAATTTTCGACAACCCCCATATCTTCGGCTATTCAGCTATTCAATCTTTTTGTTCTTTACTTTCATTGCACAACTCTAGTACTCTATTTTTTCTCCCCAAGGCAAGAAATGAGAATTTTTGTGCTGGAGATTTTGAACTTTTTCCCGGGATTCCTGAAGATGGGCACCTTCAGAGATGAGGTTTCACTGATTCACTCCCCCTTTTGGTGAGGCATGAGTCGAACAAGTGGATTTGATTGGCAAAAGCAAAGTGAGCAAAGGAAACCTTCGGACTGTGCACGAGTCACATCTGAACTCCTCATCTATTTTTGTTTGCGACCCTCAAATGCATCTTGAGCCTTCATGCATGTAGTTACTGAACATTGAAAGAAGCTTTTCGGTTATTTTGGAGACATCTTCGTTCAAACGTCATTTGTACATGAGCCTTCAGAAGTGCGGAATTTTTTGACCAAAAAAATCGAGCGACCATGAAATTTGGAGTTATATACATTGAAAAAGGCTTTTCCGTGCCACGGGACTATGCCACCCAAGCATTTTTGGTATCATTTGAAGCCCAAAGATGTGATTTCTTGAAAGGTGATGCATTTGAGGGTGAAGATGATGCTAATATAGCCATATAGCCTTCAAAAAGTCCCTGGGGGGGGCCAGCAGATGTGGTGTTGATATACATTGATATATAGATGAGTGATGTTGGTATACAAAAGACAATACGCATACTTATTTTATCTCTACAATTCTGAACTACATCGATCTACATGTTCAAGCCGAAAAGATTCTCTGTTTGTTTTCAACAAATTCTTCATCAAAAATCGCACCAAGTGTTGCAACTGAAGCTGGTCTAATTTTTGACTTTGGAGCCTCTGAGAAATGTCCGTTTCGGCACGAAGCGGACCATCGCAGAGAGCACAGAGTGGTGGTATTGGGCGGTAAGGCCCTTACGAACCGCGATCGTTGACCGCGTGGGGCCGAACAGCATGCAAAAATGGCGCCACGTGCCTGAATTCGGTAAACCAAGGGCCAGAAGCAAGGAAACAAAGCACATACCACGAGGGTGTAAGGTTGATGTTGATGATTCTTATACTTTTTTCTGTGAGTTTTTTGGACAGTTCTACGGATGATTTATTCCCTTGATTGGGAATTTGTAGTAGTAGATACTAATAGTCAATTGGCCATGACATGTGTTTTTTGCTGTTGATTCCTTGGTCCTTGGTCAAGCCCTGCAATATCCTTTGGGAATTCCTTTCTGAGATCAGAAAAAGCGAGGGCTCGAGGCGAATATGTTTAGCAAGGCAGCAATGGTCCGTTGACACCATTCTGTTTACAACTATCATCAAGTCTTGCAAAGATTGAACAGATGTAAAAGGATAGTGAGTGTTTGAAATGAGAGAATGACTACTGTACGTATATTATGCTTGATTTGTCAGGGACTTCTTCTTGGAGAGCTCCTTGAGATCAAAAAATAGGCACTCATGGTTTTTCATCCATATTTTCTCCGACAAAAAAACCTTTTGGGAGCAGAATTGAAATGAGCTGAACAGACCATGGCTGCGATTACTTGAACTTTCCCCGACCTTTCCCCGCATCCGCTGAGATTGATCTATTTTAGTGGCGGTAATATCCAAACGGAGTCGGCCCTTGACAAAGCAAGGTGCTCCTTCCAAAAAAGTTCAGAGGTGCCGAGGTGTCCAAATCAATGTCTGCCATAAACTGGGCCTTTTATGATGTACATCTGGAGATCTGAACTTGTTGACCCGCCATCCAGCCGAGCCCTTGAAGAGGGTGTGGCCGAAAAGGCCTTTGATGAGGCGTTTTTGGCGGTGCTTTCTAGGCCTGCAGGTTGCCATGTGAGCAAAAATCTTGGGAAGACTTGCAAACATGCGGCATTTTTTTGATACTGTTGATGGAAGAAATCCTGCACCAGTTGATAGGTTTTTGACAGTTTTTTTTTTACATCCTCAGGTGGTGCAGGATTTCTTCCATCAACAGTAGTTCCAAGTTGCGAGCATACCTTGTTTTTGTGAGAGAATCCTTGTCAATCTTGATTGTAGCATTGGTTGGGTGTTCAATTAGCATTGAAAAATCTGGAGTTAAAGAGGATCGGTGCGTGAGATGGGGATGCATCCACCTTTTGCATCCAATCATATAAGCTCAACAGCTCCGGATCGAAGCCCAAATAGAGGGAATCCTTCAAAACACCCTGACAACTGCAGTGGTTTCAACAGGAATCAACCGTTTCTAGTGTAGTTCTTTTTTGGGGCGTTGGGTGGACCCATTTTCAAACATTCGGAATGTCCGGAAAGCACCGGAACAGTGGGCCAACCCTCTGAAACTTCAGCTTGGTAAATGCTTTTTCCCAATTCACAAACATAGCCGACATGGCTGGTTACGACATCATGTTTTCCGCATTGAAACAGGGAAGACTCATGGATTTTTTTGAAAGAATTAACAGGATGCCTTGTCAAAGAATGACAATTAGTAGGGAGTCCTTTCAGAAAAATTTAAGACAATTTATTGTGGTACCTGTCCATCCCCACATGTATCCTTCAAAGAACTGGCAGATCTTTTCGCATGCCGTGCACTCGAGTCAGGAGGAGTGCGAGATGCTGCGAGAGAAAGGGGAAGCCGTTTGGGGCTGAGATTTTTTCGTTGAAGTCTTTGGGATTTTAATAGAATCCTGGTTACATAGGTTTTGCAATGAACAAAGGGCCCCTTGGAAGTTTAGGGCTTTTCCCAGTCCATATGGGGATTCTTTCATAAACCCTTATGAGGATCCCCACCAAACAACGAGGATTCAATGGCAAGTAAGCGTTTTTTTTTCTTGCCATCTGAAAGTTGGTGTTAGGATCACAAGCATAATTTCTTTGACCTTTTAGCCCTTTAAGCTGAAGAGATCCCTTCACAAGTTTTCGGACCACCCAGTGATTCTATTGTTGTTGCATTTAGTTTCTTTCTTGAAGAACTGATTCGAAAATTCTCCACTTCGCTTCTTTTGATTGACTTATTTCCCTAGACTTGAAAATTGAAAACAAAGATGCATGGACCTGCCTGGACATGAAAAACCATGAAAGATTCAATTACTTGAAACGAAGATTTTTCTCGAACTAAATCATGACGAATGTTTCATTTACTCTACGGAAATGTTTTTTTCCAATAAAAACTGGGTGGTGGTTTGAAACATTTTTTTATTTTCAACCCTACCTGAGGAAATGATCCATTTTCTGTAATATTTTGTCAAATGGGTTGAAACCACCAGCTAGAACAGAAATTCCACGATGCGAATCTTTCGAAACAAAAAGCTTAAACTCCCATCAGGTGAAATTGGTGAGCACTGAGCAGCTGATGGCAGAGGTTGGGAACAAGGAAAGCACGGTTCAAAACTGCTCAGTGAAGCATCCCTAAAAACCCAAGGACAAGAGTGTTAATGGTTGATGGTCTAAGGATGTGACTGAATTTTCAAAAAAGTCTTAGCTTTAGGGTGCTGGAAGTTGATTAAAAGAGATGGCCAAGGGGGAGCAAAATGACCCCATGCCAGGGAAAAAACAACAATCATATATTTTTGGAATGGGTCCTCGTTTCGGCAATCTTTCACTTCCCCTGTTTCATAGGATCATCATCCAGCTCAACATCAGAGATTTCATGAAATTTCAGGAAGATCAGGGGCCAATGGACTTGCAAATGATTTGGTGCGGATGTATCTGCAGCACCTTATGAGAAGCGGAACATTTAGATGTCATGGGTGGAAGTGCAACTTTTTCAGATTAGGGCACTATCAATTCTTGCGGCACTGTTTCGGATCATTGGCAGCATCAAAAGCAACCATAGGCATAGATTACACGTGTCACTGTGTTAACTTTGACCGACCATCAGGAAGACAATTCATTTTAGGCTTGGGGATTTTAACCTTAACCTTCACAAGCATCATTGGTGGGGTTTAATTTCTCAATGAAGTTCCTTTGCACTTCGGCGGCTGGTTGATGACCACTAAACCCGGAAATGTGTGATACTTGGTGGAGGTTTGTTTGGCCATATATGCATTTTCAACTGAGTACCAAGGTTCACAATTTTTGTTGACCATCCTCCGAAAAGAATTTTACAATTATGTATGAACAAAAAGCACCTCACCTAGGAGATTGCCATGAAATTTCCATAAATCTGCCGACCTTTCAATCTCTTCTTTCTTCATTCTTTTGGTGTCTCACTTCTTTCTAGCTTCCAAAATACATCGCACCAGATATTATTGACAGTGGGTGAGCCAGAAAACGGACCCGAACATGATGTAGGAGTTTGAATCATCCCCGAGGACAAGTTGGCGGGGGTTTCCAGGAGGGCACTCGCCACCCTGCCGTGCGGCAGGCCGATTGTGGAGACTGGGCTTTCGTGGCCTACAATCTGGCCAGGGAGCGCAAAACCGCAGGTGGGGGCCAGGGCTTTCTAAACAAAACATCCCGGAAGTGTTGAAATATCTTTGTGGCTGCAAGTTAGTGAGAAAAACTGATATTTCTTCGATGACAATCACATTTGTGGATCATAGAGAATCTATCTCTATATATATATATATATGATTTTCTGATCTAGGAATGAATATTTGTACTTGTCATGAAAAGAAGACGTCGACCAACGCAGTCGTTTTTTTCTCCAAAAGGCGAGGCGGCAGTGCGCTTGCGGCATTTTCAGGCAGATGCCGTGGCGCATCAGGCGGGCCATTGGCGGTCCGAAATTTACCCAAGTTGGATTGATTTGAGAATTGAACAAAAACAATTGCACCCCCGAAGATTACACCCTGGAAGATTAAGATGGAACCTACAAATCATCCATTTAGAAAGGAAAATGATTTTCCAAACCTTCATTATTATGTTCCATGTTAATCTTCCGCGGTGTAACAGCTTGAACCTGAAAATGGTGAATTGGAAGATGTTTTTTCCTTTTCCAGTGGTGTATTCTCAGGTTCCATGTGAATCTTCCGGGGTGTACACCTGAAATTCAGGATCTATACATAGGGTCATAAATTGATACAGTGATACATATTACATATATGGGACACTTGAAGATTTGGGTTCTTTGAAAGGACAGATTCTTGTAGCATGTTTTTTTGATATGGACATTGTATGTGTAACAAACGCTTGAAACTAGGGGATTCACCACTGAAAAATATTCAGACCTCCAGGTGAAGCCGTAGATGCAACCAGCTTTTGTTTCGCGTTTTGTATTTTTGGATGTGTCTCCACGAATCAAGACGGATAGGGGAAAAGGGATGGGCTTTCATAATGCTTGCAGCCAATCCCAAAGTGGTCACACAAGAGAAGTGTGCTTTGAGCCGATGATGTCTTTTTTTTTTTGAAGCAGAAACTCCATCAGATTCCCACTCTTGCGATCCTGTGCTTGATGGCAAACGTACCTTGTTTCCATCAACCAAGGTAACATGACAGACGCAGACAAGCAAGAAGTAGGATGAGTTGTCGTCAGGTTTTATTGGGGGTTCTATGGTCCCGGGAGCATACTGTACAACAAGGTCAAGTGGCCCCCCGGTTTTCTTAAAAGATTTCCCAAGTGGAGATATTTCAAAAAATGAAGGGAAACCACTAACTCGATTTAATTTATGTAATCGTTTAATCCTCGCTGAAAGTGATTTCAATTACACCCCCGAAGTTTAACAGCGAGTTTACACCTGAAAAATGGTGGGACAGGAAGACGATCCTTTCCTATTGGATTTTGGTAACTTTTCAGGGGAAAAGTACGAACTGTTAAACTTTGGGAGGGTAATATCACCACCGGGAATCTATAAAACCATTTGAATACAGGAAAACCCTACGAAGCTCAGCTGGTTAGTTTTAGGGAGGGTAGGAAACTCACGGCCGTTTGGATCCCCGCCCAACAACCTCAGACATCTGCTATAGGCACTCCGGCGTGCGAGCGGTGTCTGCTTGGCCATGCTGCCATACGACTTGTGTCACTCAGCCGATGATAAACTTATGGCTTAAGGGCTTTTTTGAAGACTTGAGCAGTAAATTCGTGGCAAACCCTGGTGATTTTTTGCGAAAAAAACGGGAGGTTCTAGTATATGGCTAACTGTTCCCTACAAGAAATCTATAATC
>DF242768.1:0-51294 GCA_000507305.1 Breviolum minutum Mf 1.05b.01 | reverse complement strand
CCTCGTGACCAAAGCCCATCTCACTAGTATCACGAAGCCAAGGAAACCTGAAATCAATGTTCTCAAATTCTCCATTCTTCCCATCATATTCTTAATGACAACCCTCACCTGACAACCTCCACCCAACATGTCATGGTGGGGATCACTCGAAGTAAAGTAATTTTGAGGATCAACCACCATGCGCAAATCCAAGTCTTTTTGGTTGGGTTTGCTTTAACTAAATGCTTATCAACAGATTAGGGATCCAAGTCCTAAAACGTCATAATGGTCTGTAGATGTGTATCTAAGATCGGAGTGGAAGCATGAATTGCTACAAAAGCCCAGGCCACTACAGTAGAACATGAAAAGTGTTGGAGCTGAACTGGGGTTTTCTGACAACATGTACATATTTCAGGATAGCCGGATAACTAACCCCGGACTTTCGCAGTTTGTTGACCTGACATTTACGTTTTCTAGATTTCATGATTTCACATCGATTCACAGATTCCTTGCACTGGCTTCAGCTCATAGAATCCACAGGAGGCAGAGCAAGAAGCCTTACATCTGGCGGATCAGTTGAGTTCCCTTGAGCAACAACAAGCTAGATCTGCCTTAGCTCGATCCTCCATACGTGAGAAGGACCGACCTGAAAGCCTGGTAGATGTGTTGGGTTGGGAGGATCCTTGGATTCTGATGGATTTTTTTGGGGGCGTCAGGTAGTTCCAATTAACATTTGTGGGTTGGCAAGCCTTTGATGAAACCAGGTCCGTGATGATAGCAAACCATAGCAACCTGAGCCTGGCTTTACTGAAAATGGCGAACATGACGGGTCCATACATTACAGTATTTGGTTATCGTATTTTCTTTCACCCACTGGGATGTGTACTGTGGTTTGACATTGAGTGTATATGTACATATTGTATATGATGAGGCACTTGTATCTCACTTGTGTGCATGCTACTTCTTTGCAACAATGATATCTTTGTATTTGTATATTTGTTTCAGATTCAGCTTCTGACTCAAGGTAATTAAAGTATCTATGTATCCTTTTTGACAAAAGCACTTTGAATATCTACTATGTACTTCTCTCTATATATGATTTGTTGTTATATTAAAGGTGTCTCTACCAGCTTCAAAGTGACTTCCCCCAAAATGGAGGTCACCAAACAAGCCCTTTTCAAAGGTCCACCAACCTGGGTCTGTTGCTGAGGCCACTCCCCCCAAAAAAACTATCATATCCCCTGAAAAATGGTGGTTGGAAGATGAAATTTCCAGGAGGCTGCCAGCAAGGCTGCTGCGGGCGAAACAGCGCAGCTCCTGAGCGAACGGACCGAGTTGCAACAGCGTTTGCGGAAGACACGGGACCTTGGGGAAGGGGGGACCCGGCAAACCTGGGGAAGGGGGACCTGAGTTGGTCAGTTGGTTGGGGTTTTGGGGTGGTTTGTTGTTTGACTTGACTTGGGATTATGGATTTATGTCGCAGAATGTGATGAAAGTGTTTTTGTGAAAGTGCGTGAAGTTGGTTTTGGGGGGTTTTGTGGATTTGGAAATTGCGGGGAATAGACTTTGGATTGGATTTGGGTTGGTTTTCAGAATCTCGCCTTTTTTTTGTGCATGTTTTTGTGGTTTTGTGTTTTTTGTGTTTTTTGAATGGATATTTCCCTGACACATGTTTTTTGGGGTATTGCACTTCCGTAATCTAACATAGCTGGCTGAAAAATGGACCCGGATTAAAGATCTATTTTCTACTGAAAATAGGGATATTCCCGCCCGCTATGATACCAGAGGGTACTTGTTCTACTATATATATATATTTGTTTGGAACTATCCATGTTTTTGGTCCACCACCTCACCAACTATCCAGGAGATGTTGGAACTACAGCAGCTCTTGACAGACGAACGCATGCTACTTGAGAAGCGTCTCTTGGCCTGGGGAGGTAACAATTTTCCCTATATATACATCTAAATACCTCCTGAGTTTCGGTGTTTTAGGTTTGCTTTTGGGGTCCAAATGCATTCTCAGGAGGTGTTTGGATGTCTACGGTTTGGTAGTTTTTCACCACGGTCTTTTGATAGTCTTGACATACAGCATCTATCCAAAAAATATGTTGAGCTGTGCATTTGATGCATAAACTCCTAAATGGAGTCGGACTGATGTTGAAAGTGTGTGGCATTGGTATGACATTGGTGAAATGTTCACCCCCAAACCACGCCTTTTTGAGCAGAATTGAAACCATCAACGAGTGTGTCAACTAATATCTATAGGCCTGTAGCAGATAGGAACCTGCACCGACCATGGTGTTTTCTAAAATAGTGAAGAACTGCTCATTACATCTATTACTCAACTGTGAACTGTTGGTGGGGACAGGGCCAGAACTTACTCGGGCTTTCCTGATCAATCTTTAAACATGTAACATGTTTAAACAGCTATTGCCACAAAGTTCTCCTCAGACAGTCGAAGAGTGTATGCTTCTTGTTCGTCAACGTAGTTCGAACAACAATTGGTCAGGAAAGATGAGTTCTGGTGAGATGTTGCGGGAAATCGCAGACCTGGAAGAACAGGCAGCCGACATCAGTCGTAGCAAAGCACTCCTCGATGTTGCATCATGGATGGTATTCTATTAGCAGGGCGGTTGTGATGTTGTGATTTCAGATGTCATTGGTTTACTCCCTGTAATTAGTATGTCACGAGAATGAATTGTCCCCATCATTCCCATTGTCCCTCCTCCATCCTCCTCCCAGCAGTGGTGACTCTAGGTGAAGGTCACTATTGTAATTAGGAGGGAAAGACAAATCAAAGTATAATCCATTAGATTCATTACGTGATCACTGATCACATTCTAGATGGTAAAGTTTTAGACATTTTGTATGTTTACTCCTAGGTAGGGAAATGATCCAAATTGACATAAACTGACTCATATTTTTTGGAGGGTCCAAACCAGCTAGTACTATAGCAATGTCGATGGTAACAATCACCGAAGCCTGGCAATCACCGAGTTTCAGCCAAAAATCTATGGAGGCCGACGACGTGGAACGCAATGGCCAGCGGGTTGTAGCAGACATGCGGGGCACTTTAGAAAAATTGGCGCAACGCATTGAGAGCCTCAAGAAAGCCAAGGAGCGCAGCTGGTGTTGGCTGGGCCATTCTTGTCATTACAGGTCAACTAGGGTTAGTCCAGTGAGACGGTTGGTGGGAAATATGAGTAACAAAAACATAATATGTATTTGTTGATATAATATTTATATAGGACTATATATGTATACATACATAATAGACTATTCTTTGCAAAGTTCATGGGTCTTATAATGAAATGTAAGTTCATGAAAGTGGCGCACAATCCAAGGGCACCTGGTTGCAGATCCCGAGGGGTTTCCTGCCTTTGGGGGTCATTCAGCTTCAACCGTAACGGCGGCTGCTTTTGATTCGGAGGGCTTGGCCTTCAAAGATGTTAAACGTAGATATTATGTCCACCCTGTTTGGGACAGGGTTTTTTCAGGGTGTTGCTAGATATCCCCTCATCCCCCCCTGTTTTTTTGAGAGATGTTTAAATGATATGTCACCTTTGAAGGCGTCATTCACATGATGATCATAAAGCTCTTTTTGAGGTGTGTATATTAGCAAACCTTTTGAAAAATCCGACTCATATGACTCGCAGAATTTGTCAATCAAAGTAGAACACCTACCTCATTCATTTCTGCAGGACCAGGCTGAAGATTGGCTTGGCGCAGTTTGGGCTGCTTTGAATCAGCAGAGGTTGGCTTGTGAAAAGGGGTAATTGGCAGACAGGCTCTGTCAACAAAAACATCGGAAGTTTGCAACAAGAAACTGAATTGCTGATATTGCTGGAAGGAGTGAAATTGGTTGGTTGTAGGGACCTGAAGCACCATCCATTTCTAATGTTCAATGTGTTTTGGACACTATGCACACTGATCGGACTGACACCAACAGCAGGCCTTGCAAGTAGTTCCTTACAGTCCCTTTTTAGGGGACATGTTAGTCTAGGTGGTGGTTTCAAATATTTTTACTTTCACCCCTATTTGGGGAAGATTCCCATTTTGACTAATATTTTTCAGATGGGTTGAAACCACCAACCAGTAGTTTTGTGGGGTGTAAATGCCCTGAAGAACTTGAAGACATAGAACCACCCACCCTGGACCCTTGACGGTTGAGTTGAAGACCTCCACCGGACTTCATTCCTTGAAGCTTGGTGCCGGTGAAAGGCGAGAACAGCTGTTGTTGCACCGACGGGTGAAGGAGGAAGATAACTGGGTGACTTGGCTGATCCGGTGATTCACCCGTGGTTTATACAAATGGATCTCGAAGCCTAAGCTTCACCTGTTCACTGACATTGATTAGTATGCGCAAAGTAAAGATTGCAAGGCAGCAATACATAATAATCAATATTTTTTATATTTATATTTAATTACCCGGAAAGTACATATATTTTTAGTATTTATACATATATACGTATATTTATATATACATATTCAGTCGATATATATATTTTTTTTTATTGATTTATTTATATATATATATATATTCCGCTTTTGCATTAAATGGTAATAGTCAAGTGTTGACATCATTTGAATAACTTGTTTCATGAATTTGATGGCACTGAACACACGTTTTCGCGCCCTCGAGGCGACCCGTTTGCAGGAGCGAACAGACGCATTGGTCAGGAGAACTCAGGGTGTGGGGAAAATGGGTGTCCTGTTGGGTGGTAGATGCAGAACATCTATGGACATCTACCAATAGCAGCCATGGGAACCCACAACCTTCATTTTAAAGGGTTATGACCCATATATTGAGGGCCTAAAACCGTGTTTTGGGGTCCAAAGGAGGCTGGTAGATTCAACTTTGAAGGTTGGTGGTATAGTGGAGCGAATTGATTTTAATGGCTATAGTCAAGGCTCAAGGGTAAAGATGTGATTCAAAATGTCTTGTGGCCTTCGTCATTGTCTAAAAGGGAAGGTTTGAGACTTAAATAATGGGTAACCTGTGTTGATGCAATCAGTGCTTGGAAGCAATTCGCTTTATATATACATATAGTCATCATTAGTCAATCTATTTGCCTGTCTCAGTCCATTTTTTGAATAGCACCACGGTTGCATGTTGCAAGGAAACCTTTGGAGTACCGTTAAAACTCTTGGATTATATTCGACTAGGTCCACATGCTGTTTATTGTGTGCATGTTCATGTTCTTTTCACTTTAACTCTGGTTTTTTATGCACCATGACTGATCTTTGGAAATCTTAAATTATGTGATTAGCAGCATGTGTACTATTTGATACCGAGACACAGACAAAAATCATCCCTTTCCCTGCCTGTACCTGAAATATTTGTTTTTTTTGAATTTGGGATGATTTGAAAGTTGACCAAACATGCTATTGATGGCTGAAATCCTGCACCACCTTGGGTTGTATCACTCTCCCCCTCGAATAGCTTCCTTTGTATCAACTCATCGGACCTGGTGTAGGAATTGGATCATCACCCATAAGATCCATGTATCTTATATTTTTCTTACATTTATCTACCCTACAAATCAACGAAATGTAGGCAAATAAACCATACCATGGAGATCCGTCATGGGTCATCAAAAGGTCCTATGGTGGGGCCCGCCAAGGTGGATGAACTTGGAATACTGGAACGTCAGGTCACACAACCTTCATCAGCCAGTCAGGGTCAAGAGGCGGGTTGGGTTTGACAAACGCCAGACTGCAGTACACCCTTTGATTGGATAGTTATTGTAGCATTGCATATTGGAACCTACTAGTAGTAGTGCTGGTAGTAGTAGTAGTAGTAGTAGTAGTAGTAGTAGTAGTGGTAGTGGTAGTAGTGGTAGTAGTGGTAGTGGTAGTAGTGGTAGTAGTGGTAGTAGTCGTAGTGGTAGTAGTGGTAGTAGTGGTAGTAGTGGTAGTAGTGGTAGTAGTGGTAGTAGTGGTAGTAGTGGTAGTAGTGGTAGTAGTGGTAGTAGTGGTAGTAGTCGTAGTAGTGGTAGTAGTCGGTAGTAGTGGTAGTAGTGTAGTNGTGGCAGTAGTGGCAGTAGTGGTAGTAGTAGTAGTAGTAGTAGTAGTAGTAGTAGTAGGAGTAGTAGTAGTAGTAGTGGTAGTAGTAGTATTATCATCATTTTTTATATTTTAGTAGTTGGAGGAGTAGTAGTGGTAGTAGTTGCAGTTGTTCTTCTTCTTTTTGTTGTCGTTGTGGTGGTGGTGCTCGTGATGCTTGTGGGGATAATGCCATGGCGGTCAAGCGGAAGCACGGAACATGCACATGGTGAATGGCAGTTTTTTGGGGCAAAAACTACATATAGATAGCTAACAGAGTTCCAGCCAAATTGTGAAAGTTCCGTCAGGATTCTTGACCTTGCGTCATCATTTGACCTTGAGATAAGTGAATACATAGTTTAGTTTTTGTCAGGTTTATTCACCTTATAATACCTTTTTTATCATTGCTTCACCTTTAGTCATTTTGTTCGTTTCATTTTGTGTTAACCCCGTTTTGACCGTTGATTTTCCATGTCAGAAATCGTTGGTGGATTGCAGGAAGCCTTGAGGACGGTAGCTCTCATGCAACAGCGGCGGAAGGTCTTGAAGAAGGAGAGGTGGCAGCCGTGATTTTTTGGATGGCTACCCGCCAGGAACAAATCACATATCCTTTGGGAAAGATGAAAATCATCGACAAAGTCGCCGTAAGGGATGTATCTATCCGTTCCATTTGAGGGTCATGTTTTTGGGTGGTGTCTTTGCATGGCAAACCTTGAAGGAATTCCAACAGGTGGATGTTACCATCCTTACTTTTAACAACCACCCCGACCTAACCCTGGTAGTAAACCTGGATGTCATTATCTAGAAAAACCTACAAAAGATCCAGCCTGCAAGGTTTTTTGTTGAAGATTTTTTTGCGGGAAAAAAATACTCCTTCATGTTAGAAACGAAAAAACTGCTAGGTTTGACGGATTTTGACTGATGATTGCAACACACTTTAGGTTGAGTTTTTGGATCTAAGTTTGCCTTGGTGGTTTACCAACTTGGACATTTGGGTTTGAGTCCAACAAAAGTTATACCCCAAGCAGCTTGTTAATAGGCATTTGGATGTCTGGACAAGGCTATAAGCGGTGTTTCTTGTGAATCCCTCATGTCACAAGATTATAAGTTAGGCTGTTAGGAATTGGATGGTGATCGATTTAATTGGATTTTTTTGGTGCTCCCCTGGAACACGCACCACTCTCCAAAACACCTGACTCATGGTTCAATAAACTGGATTCAAGCTTTGTAAACGAAACACTTCTTTGGGAGGTATTCATTTTCCACTGAACAAGTTCACTTTTTGACAGGAAGGGATAGGAAGATTTGATTTAAACTTGCCAGCTGTTTTTTGTTTCCCAAATTCTACAGGACTTGTCGACTCAACTGGCATTGAGCCGCCAAGTGCATGGCAAGTTGAAGGATGCTGAAGGCGCGAAAGACCCCACTGTTTAGTTGCCTCCTTATGTTTATATATAAATTGTCACTGTATATTACGTTGGATTAGTAAAGTTTTATTAGTGTTCATATCAAAATTCAGTATTACGTATTATTAGTATGGTGCTGGATTGTCTTATTTTAGTTTTCTTAATGCGAAAATCAACAATAGTTTTAACTTAACATCCACATATAGTGCTTCAATCCTCTTACTGTACTAGGCCCTTCCTAAGGTCGTGGAACATCCTAGGGAGGAAAGGAGTTTTTTTTGGAACAAATACAAATGGCTTAGATTTTACGTATCACCCTGCGGAAAAATGTTGGTTTTGCTTCCATCAGAAAGGCCCAAACTAGTTTGTCATTACATCATGAGTTTGGATGCTAAACCATATATACATGCAGAGTGTTTCTGAACAGAAAGGTGGAGTCATGCCAAGATGTTTTGCAATACTGGGTTTTGATTGGACCGTGATTGTGCAGGATCCACCAATGGCCTGCCAATTTCACGTGATTTTTACTCGTTGGAGAACAGTTCCACAATGTGGGGTTCATTTTTGCATTTTGTGCTCCTACATCGTGTATGCGCCTGTGTAGATGAAACAAGCTTTATAGATGGATAGATGAATAGACTAGACCAATAGACAAACAAATCAGATGGAAAGATCTAAATTACAGTAGATAAATAGAGCAAAAGACGGTGGTGCTTTCATGTTTTGTTAACTTTCACCCTTACCTGGGGAGATGATTCAACTGATCCAAATTGAGTAATATGTCTCCATTGTTTGAATCAACTAATGGTAAATTGGTGGTTTGGGTTGGTGGTTTGGGAATTAGGGGTGCCTGCAAGTAACAATCCCTTTCATATGGGGATCCCAGGAATCCAATCCACCGCGCTCCAATCCAACAATTTACCATATGACATTCTCCATACCATCCATGTATGGTATATTCACCTACATTTGGTTGATTTTTATGAAAAATGTATATAGGTAAATGTAGACACATGTACCATGCATGGATGCTATGGCTTAGTTGTTTGAACCCCCCACTCCTGGTTTTCGTGCATTCTGCAATCCCAGTGTTTTTTCTTGCAGGTACCCAGACTTTGCTATTGGAGCAGCTGAGACCTTTGCAACCCATGCTGCGCACGGAGGGTTGAGATCATGTGAAAACTCCAAGAAAGTTTGCCCAAGTAACCTTGGTTCCAGGAGTACCTTGTGGGTGGAAACGAACCACCATATTGCATATTTCCATCAATCGCAAGCCAAATAAAATCATGACTCCAAAGTGGCTGCCAAAACTGTTATGTTTGTACTCAGGATTACCTCAGGAATCCATTATGGGATCTTTTCATACCAAGAATTGCCTCAAAGCAGCTCCGGTTTGGTTTCAGATGATGACCCTCCTGTTTTGATAGGAGAGAGATATTGTAGCGGAGTACCATTCATAACCCTCCACTTAACTTATCATACATTTTGTTTGACTTGTGGTTGGTTGAACGTTTTGAGTTACATACATGAATAGTCCAAATGAAAGGTGACCTCGTTACACTTCCTGATTTTTTGGAAATTCGTGGCTTGACATCACGCACGCGCGGCAAGTTGCTGTTGGTGGGTCGTTTCGGGCCAAGCCCAGAAAGACACCATGAAAGATCCAACATCTCAAGTCGCCAAGCGGAAGCAACCAACAAAAGAATCCCCGGTGGGTCCGGTGAATTGGAGAGCTGGTCATGAAGTCAATGAAATCATGAAGGGATCTAACTTCCTACTAACTTCTGCTTGGGATGCGTCTTGGAAGTTGCTGGAATTGCAGCTGCAGCTGTGTCACGTATCCAGGGATTTTGGCAACTCCTGAAGCTGCTGAATTTAGAAGTTTTTCGGCTCTGCATGCCCAAAAGTAAGGTTTTGTAAAGGTTCAACGTGACGCCATGAAGGTCGTGCTCTTCATTTGTTTGGCAGCCATGTCCCCAAAGGCATTTGGGGAAGAATCGGTCGAGAGCCTTTTGCAGCAAGTGAAACAGCTGCAGGCTGCTCTGGACAAAGTCAACCAGCTCCAAGCTGCCTTTGAAGAGCATCATCATGTGATTACGGAGTTGAAGGAGGATCGACGACTTGCAAGTGAGGACACATCCATCACAGAGAAGATCAACGAATTGGACAAGGCTGATCAATCATTTGGTGGTGCCCTCGATTCTGCATGGCTTTGCCTTTGCGGAACTCTTGTCATGTTTATGCATACCGGCTTTGCAATGCTGGAGACAGGAAGTTGCCGTCAAAAGAATGCCTCGGCCGTTTTGATGAAGAACCTGATCAATGTTTGCTGCGGCACTTTGTCTTGGTGGAGCATTGGCTGGGCTTTTGCCTATGGAGAACAGAATGGCAATGGCTTCATCGGATATGAAGGCTTTTTTGGTGGCGGCTTCTACACTAGAGATGCCAATGGAGTGATAACACCAATGGAATGTAACTCTGATGGCTGCCAGTCAACCATGTTGAGCTGGTTCTTCCAGTGGGCATTCTGCACAGCTGCTGGCTCAATTGTGAGCGGAGCAGTTGCAGAGCGTGTGGAAAGCCCCAACTACGCCACCTTTGCTTTCTTCATGACAGGCTTCATCTATCCTGTGGTCGTAGCATGGACCTGGGGTGGCGGATGGTTGTCTACTCTCTTCGATGTCGGCTACATGGATTTTGCGGGATCAGGTGAGGTTGTTTTTAAAAGACAAACACTGCGACCATTGATTTATGAAGTGCCCCTAATGTTGCGGAGGGCTTGTCCCATCCATTCCACAACAATTTGGTGCAAAAACAAAACGACAACGCCCGCTGTTCGACCTGGCGTCATTCATATCTAACTAGAAGTTGGCTTATACACCCCAGAAAACTATAGTGACAATGGAAGAGAACAACAATTTGAAGATTTGAAGATGTTTATCCTATTAAACATGATGCTATTGCAATGTTAATTTTTGGGGGTATGACTTATAATAAATCCCTGCAAGTTGGTTTGCAAGTCCCCTAAATAGGATGTTTAACCCATCTTACTGACTTACATAGTACTATGAGCCAGCAAGTATGTTTAAGCAGATCTAACATGTCCCAAAACGAGAACAACATGATAACACACACGAGCCTGCCAATTCATTGTGGCCTTTTTGGGATGTGTTGGAAAGGTATACAACTGGGGAATCATGCAGGTCATCGAATATTGAATTCTTTTGGAGATATTGGTGGTTCAGAAATCCGGCGATCACCAGTTGATTGTTTCATAGGGTCACATTGAACCAGATGGCTGGAGCACATGTTCTTGTGTTTTCTGCCATTGTGATTGTGCTGCTGATGCAGCTTCCTTAATTTTATCCACGTAACTGATGTAATTATGTCCAAATTATCCTGTGAGAAACTGACAAAAAAGGGAACCCCATAGCATTGCAACAGTCCACATGTTTTTCCCCTCCCCACGTCGTCAGGTGTTGTGCACCTGACTGGCGGTGCAGCTGGTCTTGCGGGCACTAGCATCTTGGGACCCCGGCCGGGTCGATGGACGAATCCAGAAGAGTTTGAAAGCCCAAATCTTCCGTTGGTGGTCCTAGGCACTTTCTGTCTATGGTTTGGTTGGTACGGCTTCAACCCAGGCTCTACCTTGACGATGAAGTCCGGGAGCGATGGTGCTCTTGCTGCTCAAGTGGCAATGAATACCACCTTGGCTGCAGCCAGTGGTGGCATCGTCTCTTTCCTGATCCGATACGTCACCCACAAGGAGTATGATGTGGGGGCTTTGTGCAATGGTATCCTGGGAGGCTTAGTGTCCATCACTGCAGGATGTGGCAACATGGAATGTGGCAGTGCCTTTGCCACTGGGGTGGTGGGAGCTATTGTTTATCAAGCTGCATCCATACTTCTCAAAAGGCTCAAAATTGATGACCCTGTGGATGCCTGCCCAGTGCACTGCTTCTGTGGTGCTTGGGGAGTTATGGCTTCAGGATTGTTTGATTGGGGCAAGGGCATTGACCACTACCATGGTTGGAGTGGATTCGGCTGTATGGAGAATGACGATGGGTCCTGCCAGACTGGCATTGGTGTTCATGCCCTTGCAGCCCAAGGTATTATGATCTTGGCTATTGCCGCCTGGTCAGCTACCACCTCAGGTTTCCTTTTCTACGGCCTCAAGAGGTCAGGTATGCTCGCCTACAGTGACCCGGCTGAAGCCTTCGAATCGGCAAAACTAAGGCTTCGAAGATTTGTGGCAGATTTGGGTACCGGCCTCATGCTGTAAAGATGGTGTCAATTCAAATCACCACCATTTTGGCTTCACCCATATTTCCAAAGGCTGCAAGTTGCAGGGCAGCTTCCACTAAAAACCATGGACAAATCTCTACTCAATGACGATTGGTCCGAGTGAGAGATCAAACTTACCTAGCTGCCATAGCTGCCATAGCAGCAGGAGGTTGCCAGACACATCAAGGGGGGATCGTGAGGCTTCCCATGAAAGCTTCACAAAACAGTGCTTGTAGTGTGTAATTTATCACACTGTTTGAAAGCCTGGTTTTATTGCTTCCCTTTTTCCGTGCCATTTCTTGCTTGGCACATTTGAATTCGATCCTTTGCAACTGAAAAAAAGAATTCGGACGATTTTCGACGATTTCTCCAGTTTTGGCGTCACAGTGATAGTGAATTGAAGGTTGGTCGCGTCGCAAGCACGAGGCCTGAAATCCTTGCACGAGTGGAGTGCTTTACCTTTATTGCATGGTTCTTAACGGAACCAGACCCAAGGAGGTCTAGGATTGTGGTATAGCATTCCCCCCCGGAGACAAACAAAAAATTCAGCGCTGCCGACCTCAACTGTTCAAAAAAACACGGAATTGATTAACATGGAACGTTGTGACATGGACCCCTTTGAAAAGCCGTTCAAAACCAATGCATTTTGTGGTGTTCGGTTTCATGTCCTCGGGGCTAAGAACCCAAAAGATACAACTCCTTTTCTTTGTGGGTTGTAAGTTTTTTGTATGTAAATTATGTTGCAATTTCCTAACTATAGTAATCTAGCTTTAGTTCTTAAAAGCCAGCAACTTAAACAAGCAAAACAACAACAACAAACAAAAACCAATCAGCCGCCAGCCAACCAGCCAACCAACCAACCAACCCCATCTAATTATCCCAACATCTCCGAGGTTTTGAAAGGTGCCGATATGAAGCCAGAACAGATGATGTTGCTGACGCAAGGAGTAGGGGGGCCTCGGGGGGCGAAGGAATCATGGAAAACCTGGAGCAACTCAGGTTGCTGAAACAACTTGAAGTGGAATTTGGAAAAGAACATGTCCGTGATTAAATATGTAGATATCAATATGATAGATATACTGTGGAATAAACTATATCAAAAACTTGAAGTGGAATTAAAGGCCTTATTAATATGTAGATATAGTTTCCTATTTTGAAACTTCCGCCACCGCCTTGTGCGGTACTACTGGTATATGTAGATATATAGTCATTAATTGTATCATTAATTATCATTATGTCTCTATGTATATTATGTGCATTTTTGGGTTTGACATCTTACAGTAAAAGGCTTTGGGGGTGGGCAGAGATTTTAAAGGGGAGCTACTGGGATGATGCTTCAATTCCTGATCTTATATAATGACCTGGAGCCTCAGTAGCTTAGATTCCTAGGAGAACTCACCTCCCACCATTCTCACCCAATCTCATCACCAACCTAGGAGTTCTCATCACCAACCATTGGGGGGAGATGAGTTCTCAGTAGCTTAGATTCCTTGATAAAGAACTCATCTCATCACCAACCATCACCATTTTTGTTGCCAAAATCTCCAATCAAGCTGCAAAACAACCTTTGGGGGTGGTGCCTGGACGGCCTGTACCCTTGAGGTCTTACCATTGGGCGGGTCACATCCAGTTGGAGAGCTCATCACGGGGGGGAGGGTTGACAGGTCACAGTTTCCAGGAAATAAAAACGTGACGGTTCAACTTGTAGAAACCATATGAACTTCCTATTTGTTTGGATTTGTTGGAGGGGTTTTCATGATGATGGTTCATTTGTGTTCATGATTCGGGGACTGTTTCTAGATCACAGCTGGGTCAAACCATCTTATATTTCATATCATGTGCAACATTAATATACGTGTATCATGTGAAATCTTGATGAACAGATTCAAAACGCCTAAGAAAATGTGTCACATGCCCATTGTCATTTTGATTGGGTGTGGCAGCACTGTTGAAAGTTGAAAGAGAATTCTATTCTATTCTATTCCTATTCAGCCTATTCTTTTCATTTTGGTGTCTCAAGTCTATGTTTATTTTTCCACTGTCGGTGGGTCATCATTTTGGCATCACGCCAAGTTTGACGATGCTAAAAACCAAGGTAGTTACACGACTTCTGAATTTCTGGGTTTGCGGCACCCAGAGGGTAGGTATGGGCAGGTGATGATTATTATATAAGAGTGTTTGTTTTTTTGGATGAGTTTCCGAATTTGAAGAGGTTGTCATGTCTTTTTTTTGTGCAAGTCGCTTTGTCCACATGTCTTCGGATTACGGAAAGTGTGATCCCTTTATCGTTTTGTTTTTTATATAATTCTGGCAAGTGTATGGGATGGGATGTTTCATCCAAATGGACCTTGGAAAAAGACATGGAAAATTATCCTCAGAATTTGATGTTGGATGCCTTTATTCCAGCTGTGGGCCCGGCGACTATAAGCTATACTATACTGTAAATTGAAAAAACATATCATTGTCGCACTTGAATTTCAACAATAAAAAAACGCATTTACCATTTGCATTACATCATGCTTATATTGTTTGTCTTTTTGTTGATACTTCTTGTTCATATGATTCATATAGTATTTGACGTGGGAGACAGGTTTGGGGTGAAAAACAAAAAACGTTCAATTTAGGCACAGCTCTTGGCTGGCGCTGAGAAGGCGATTTGGGATGAGAAGTGAGGAGGGAGAACGTTGGGGGGGGTGAGGAACCAAAACCTCAAAATGCGGCCAGTGTGAGCTAGCATTTTTATTCTTACCTGGGGAGATGATCCAACTTGACTAATATTCTTGAATTGGGTTGAAACCACCAGCTCGTGAAGGTTGGCTGTTTATTCTAAGGCAGTTTGAATGATACTTGCATCTTGAAAACTATGCAAAATTCAATGCACATATCCCATGTTTGAAAGACGTTTGTTTGTAAGGGACCAAATGACCATGTAGTCTTCAAATTGCCATAAATTGGATCAAAATACTACTGGATTGCTGTTTTTTTTGGGGGGGGGGGAAGTGGGGTGAGGGAGTCACTAATATCCATGGGTAAGGAAGGGGCTATATCATGACTTGGGAATGTTACAATGTTTCTGCATAGTTTCCTATACTTGTTTTTTATTCAGGGCCTTTTTGAGATCGGAATTTCCCAAAAGTTCTTTGTTAGCCGCATGTATGGACGAAAGATGGATGCATTGTAATAAAGTCCAGCCCAGTCAGCATCATGCCCCACTATATCTCAGCCCAGTTGTACATGGGTGCAAGGGGTATAACTGAGGATTTGCATCCATTTGCACAACTCTTGATGTCCGAATGTTGCAGGGATTGAGAGTCAGTAGTCAGTAGTCGAAAGTCACCACCTGGAATTTCATCTCCAAATCGTTCTTTAATCAACACAGGTTCGAAAAAACGGAAACTGCACCCCTTCGTTTTTTGGGGGCTGTCTCTCATGGTTTCATATGGCTTGATTTTCTAAAATGACTATATGTTTTGAATTTCAGGTGATTTGGGGGTACCCCACCCAATTTTCTAGCCAAAAAAAAGGTGAAATCTAGATAAAAACTTGCTTCACCAGGCCCAGGTGCTACCTGCTGATGACATTGCTCAGCTGGCAATGATGGCATCAATGGTTTGGACAACTCAGGATTTTTTTTGTGTTTGACATAGAGAACCTAAGGACTTGGACGTAAGGACACCCTAAAAAGGGTTCCCTAAGGAACGCAGTTGACCTAAAGATGATGAGGGCAGGAGGCAGGATTGAAAATTTAGGCCACTTCTTCGATGAAACTGAATGTTGTAAAACAATGTTTGCTGGTAATTCCGGTACACGTAGAAGCCAATTTGTTGTAACGATGCAAAGCTTCTAAGAACGTAGCAGACCAGCTTGGCACGTTATTTCAAACTTTAGGTAGTGTTCCATTGCAGATGCTCCGGAAATACACGTAAAACATGTTTTTTTTTGTAAAATGTTCGTGGTGTTTGTACCAACTAACGGTATGCTGTTACCGGTAGCTATAGGGAGGGATCCACCGAGGTGGCAGCTGATAATGGCCTCATTTTTCACGTCATTGCTCAGAGACTACAGGAGGCCTTGGATGGGGGTAGGGCTTTTATCAAGAAATCGTTATCTACGGCCGTCTTGTAAAGGGCAGAAAGTTGGCCCTTTTTTTCAGGGTCAGCATTTTTCATCGAAGCCGATTTTTTGGGGTTTGCGTAGGTCAGCCTTTTTGTATGACTTAATTTAGCTTGTTTCTTAGTAGGATTGGCTTCAGTGTCTATGAAGTGATCCATGTTAACAAAGATGGATGTCGTGCAAGTGAGGAAAAGTGTGGTGTGACAAAACATACCCACCCCCCAACTAATGTATGACCAGGGGGTGTCCCCCCCAAAAACCCCTACATTTTTACCAGGGTCCCATTTGGCCTCCTGGGGAAAGGTGGCCATATATTTTTGCCTGCGTTTCGCACTGGTACCCCTGTTTATACATAAAATGTGGCAAAAACATGTATGGAACATACCCCCCCTAAAGATGCTAGAATAGGTGGATTCTGGATCATGATTTTTTGGAATGATTTTTTTGTGGTGCAAGCTTTGTTTGGTGTTTCTTCCTGAATTTTTCTCTAGGCTCAATTTTCGGCCGGTCACAAGTTGATTTTTTCTTTACCATTTTGAGAGCTTGAATGTGGTATTCAGGTCAGATCCTCAAAATTTGGGGGACATAACCCCCCCCCTTTGTTGNCAAGCTTTGTTTGGTGTTTCTTCCTGAATTTTTCTCTAGGCTCAATTTTCGGCCGGTCACAAGTTGATTTTTTCTTTACCATTTTGAGAGCTTGAATGTGGTATTCAGGTCAGATCCTCAAAATTTGGGGACATAACCCCCCCCTTTGTTGCATACATTTCGCCCGATTTTTGGAGACATAACCCCCCCCCCAAGTTTCATGCATTAATATGGACCCCCATTTATGTATAAACAGGGGTACCCCACCTGGAATGAGATAGGGGGTGGGTATGACAAAACATCACTTTTCTTGGCACAGTTATTTTGTGAAGAGGAGTTTCTGGTTGAAGATTCAGGTGACTTTGATCCAGCATGTGTTAGCCAAAGGAATCACACATGTGGTCACGTTTCGTTTTTCAATATACTGTTTTGTGTATATTTGGACATCCAGTACATTTGGCACTCTGAACAAGATTTTTGGGACAAGAACCAGGCATTAATCAATCCCAATGTATCGCTTGGGGCAATGTACCACGTTGTGACACTACATGTTGTTCTTTTGTTTACTTTTTCATTACAAAAGATTTTGTTTTAACTATATATGTGTTCCACCGTTTTTTTTGTTGTGTGTGTTTCTAACAAAAAACCCCATGTCAACCCCATGCTGTTCTGTCTTGATCCCGAACGGGAGGCTGGTTCCAGCTTGACAGAAGCTGGTTTTGCATCCATCGATGCAGCTTTTCCTGGTGGTGCAAGGGGTCTCAGGATCCACCAGAATGACAGCCCCCCATTTGTTAGGAAAAACCTAGGAAATCCCTAAGAAACCTCAACAAATTGCCATTGTTACCCGGGGTGGGGGTGGGTGGGGTGTGGATTTAGCTTTTTGAACGTACAAGCAGGAAGCATACGATTTTCATCGGACATGGTTTAATATGGTATACTGTAATCATGGTTTGGTTTGGTAGCTGTGGGTCATTTTTGATCGAACTACTGCTAGTACTGCTGGTTTCAGTTTACATTATCATGTCTTGTTTTCTGAAGTTTTGGACTTACCCAATTACATACAGGTGCGTTTTTTTTTTCAATTCCTTTGTGTGCCTCAAATTACTTGAAGCAAAATAATGAAACAAATATCATCAACACATCCAAAATTATATTTGAAAATTACCGAACAGAAAATCATAATATTGATTATCAACACATCATCTTTACTGGGCGGTGGATTCAAATATTTTCTATGTTCACCCCGAAAATTGGGGAAGAGTTCCAATTTGACGAGCATATTTTTCAGATGGGGTGGTTCAACCACCAACAAGTGATGTATACACAGAAAAAAACAACCTGAAATTGTTGATGTGTTTCACCAAGGCTGGACCCAAGTTTCCTGGGAAGGAGCAAATGTTGACCTTCATCGAGGACGACCTCAGCGGTTTGTCACCCCCAAAATGTGGGTTTCGTAAGGGAATCCGGACCCCAAAATGGATGTATTTCAGTTTAAACCCTTTGCCCAGTTGGTAATGAATGTTTGAAAAGGCATGGTCCAATTAAGTCCAATTAATCGTAGGTCTTGAACATGTGTGTCGCTTTTTTTTTTGTTTTGAGTTTTCATTTTTTGAATCCTCAACATCACTGGTTAGTTATAGGTCTATACGGTAGATGTGTCTTGTTAGGCTTACTTGGCTGTATACACTTTGGGTGGTTCATGAAACAGCCCCAAACATTCCCAGCTGAAAAATCCGTTCGACAAAAACGACCCTGTGCAGGACCTAAAAGCGAAAAAAGCCGAGGAATCACAAAGCAAAGCAAAATTGGTTTGGAGACTTACGGTATCCCCGCCCCCTTAATAACCATGTTTTTTATTTTTATTTTTTTTGGGGTGGGGGGTAGCCTACATTTTTTTTGAGGGGGGTTGGGGGGTTCTTGAGGTTTTGTCCCTGGTGATGTTGAATTCTGGAGAAAAAAACACAGCTTCGAGTTTTTTGTTGAGTTGTTTGGGACATGAGATGTAGATTCTAGATTCTAGATGTGGCAATCTTGTAGGACCGAATTCAGTTTTCTTTGATTTAAAGATGTATCTTGTAACCCACTAAAAGATGCATGAGCAAGTGTGGAGTTACAGCTAAAACGCGGGACTTTGGAGATGTAACTCACCTTAACTGCTTCATGTTTTGTACTCGGAAATGGTTGCAAAGAAATGGTGATCCATTGCCTGGACTACATGTGACTATGGTTACAAAGGGTTTGCCAACAACTGCCTTGGCAAAGGAACAAATTGATTGCTGTTTTTTTCTCAGCAGAATTTGAGTCTACATGCAGTTTGATGATTTGAGTCTATGCCTACAAATTATCTAAAATTGTTTGATGATTCTGACCCTGCTAAAGTTGAGTCATGTACATGACTTGAGTCATGTACATGATATTATGTCAAGCAAAGGAACTCAAGTTTGGTGTCATATTGGACTTCTAAAGCAAATCCTTTGTAGCTTCAAGAAAACACCTTAAGGACTTGTTCGATGTAACTCTTGTGACTACCCCGCAACAAGCGATTTGCAAGGGCTGTGCTGTTGGTTAGTTCAACCATGCGTTCGATGAGTGGATTTGCGCAAATTGAATTGATGGAATATGTTCATCTTCATCTTCAAGTCTCAAATTTACTTGAAATAATGTCCTGTTTCGTTTTTCGAAATCTTAGACACATATATTTGCAGACCAGTAACGAATGAATACCCTCCAGGAAACTAACATATCCCCCAAAAATGGCAGTTTGAAGATGATTTTCCTTTTCCCAAGGTGGGATATGTTAATCCCCTGGAGGGTATATCTTGTATTTTGGGACCCAAGGTCGATTCACCTTCTGTTTCCTGGCTCCCCATCACTGCAGGTCCCTCGCAAAGATCGATCGCGGAGTCGATCCCGGTCGTTGCTTGGCTCCTTGAGGAAACGCCTGGGAGTACGTCCCGCGAAGTTATGGAGACAACATAGATGGCACAGATACAAAAGGTAGGTTAGTAAAGGGTCCTTATAAACCAATATGTAGGGACGGTTAGCCATCTATTTTTTGTAATTACTGTAATGCTGTTAATGGTTCGGAAATCCGGCGATCACCATTTGAGAAACTGGTAGTTCCTCCCGTTATTTGGTGACGGGTTTTTGTGGAGAAATCCAAACGGTGGTTTTCTTGCGTTAGTTTTCGGGGTGCCATAAGGTGCCCGGTTCATACGGGTTACGGTCTTTTGGGCCGTGGTGGGTAATATATGAATATATATATATACTGCCGCTCGGTAGCTTAGAACCAAAACGATTTTTCCAAAATGAGTTTTCCGAAAAAAAATAAACACTAAGAACCAACATGATGGTTTTGCAGGTTCTAAGTGATTGGTTGCTGCATATAGTGATGGTTTTGTCTGCATGTAGCCATCAAGCAAGGTTTCAGAGTTATCAATCAACCATAATATTCATCATCATCATCATCATCATCATCATCATCATCGTCATCATTATCATCACCAGCATCCTCATCCTCATCATTCCCGTCGTCCCCATCATCCTCGTCACCATCTTCCATTATATAAATATTCAGAAACCAACAACTCGAATCAGTGAAATGAGTCATAAGTAAACACAAAAAGTATTGATAGTGTAAAATTATTGGAATGAAAAAAACTTTATTGAATTTTACCTATCGATAATATTCTTCGGTGGATGTGTGCATTTTATGTAAATGGTTCTAAGTGTTGGTGTCCTGCAAGTGGCCATCAAAAAAGAAGACAACACACAAACAACCCATCACACAAAAATGCATATTTCATGTTGCAACAAATTTTACTGTTTACATTTGACGGTTTTTTTCTTACAATATCCTTTTTGTTTTGCAATGTCTGTCCGACACGTGCGTGACACAAGGCTTAATTCAGCCGTTGGAGTTGGTTCTAAGTGTTTGGTTGCTGCATATAGCAGAACGATGATTAATGTCTGCGATGGATGTGTTGTATCCCCTGGTTCCAAGTGATGGTTTACTGCATATAATCATCAAAAATACTCTGTGAATAAAAAACATCACACTGCAGTCAGCAAAACTGATAACCATAACGATCTGCAAGATTTAGAGCGAGCTCAGCCGAGGTGCGAGGTATGTTTTTGAATTTAAGCGAGGTGATTTAGTTAAATCCGTATGGAACGAGGCGGCTACNCGATGATTAATGTTTGCGACGTATGTGTTGTGTCCCCTGGTTCCAAGTGATGGTTTGCTGCAAATAGCCATCAAAAATGCTGTGTGAGTAGAAATGTGTCACACTGCCGTCAACAAAAATGATTACCAGAACAATGATCAATGTTCGCGATGGATGTGTGAAATCCCCTGGTTCCAAGTGATGGTTTGCTGCATATAGTCATCAAAAAATGAGGTGTGAGTAGAAATATGTCACATTGCAATCAACAAAAATGATTACCAGAACGGTGATTAATGTCTGCGATGGATGTGTTGTATCCCCTGGTTCCAACTGATGGTTTACTGCAAATAGTCATCAAACATGTGTGAGCAAAAATATGTCACGCTGCGGTCAACAAAAATGATTACCAGAACGATGATTAATGTTTGCGACATATGTGTACCCCCTGGTTCCAAGCGATGCGTTGCGGCATATAGGCATCAAAAAATGTTGATTTCTGTGCTCTGGGTCTAAGCAGTTACCGAAAATGTATGTGTTGTATTCCCTGGTTCTAAGTGATGGTTTGCTGCATATAGGCATCAACAATGGTGTTTTTCTGTGCTTTGGTTCTAAGAGGTTACCCAAAGTGGTTTACGGATGTTTACGGGAATTCCCGATATTTTCCAAAGTTGGTTCTAAGCTACCGAGCGGCGGTATATATATATATATTATATATGTGTGTATCTTTAAAAAGAACATAGAAAGAACGTTCACATGGATATCAATATATACTGTTCATGTATATACATGCAATGTACTTGAATATGGATGAGCATGGTGGCCCCCCTGCGGAGGGCAGGTGTATCACGTAAGAAGTGTGGATCTGAATGCTGTGAGAGAGATTCTGTAAAAGACGCTGTAAATAATGCCAGCATTTGATGCAGATCCTCATGTTTTAGTTTTGAAGATGCAGATTGTTTGAGTAGTGTTTGAGTATATTTCATGTTTTGTTCACATTTGGCATCAACATCATTGATTTGTTTGAGTATATTCAAGTTTCTTGAGCCCCAAGTGCCTGAAACCTACATATACTGAACGCTCAGAAAAAGATCAAAAAGGCAACAAAGGAGTGCGCGAGATTTCATTGGAGAATCAACTGGATCATTGAATGATGGTATTTACCTATACTTACTAAGCCCAGCAAAATTCATCAGTCCATGGCAGCATTTAGAGATTTGATTTTCAATAGTAGTTTGCTTCTGCATTGCAAACTTTTCTATTGAATTCTTTCTTCGAAAATCACTCTTTTGTCAGAAAAGGTGGCCCCTGGGGAGGGGGGGCTAGCCGAGGCTAGCATTATATAATTATATATAATTACATGATATATGTAACAAATATTCATGTACACATTGGAATATATATATATATATACATATATATATATAAGAAGTGTATTACACTTTGGAATTTAGCATTGCGGTATTAGCGAGCTATTGATGATCAAAAGTTGCTCTATTAACAGGGCCTCCAATATGAGCCCAGATGAGCCAAGAATTTTTGACATTCAAAGGCCTTAGTGAATCTTTGTGGCGTTTTTTGGACTCCAATATCCATAATCCATACACCCCGAAACCCTTAAAACTTAGCAACTTGGAATTTTGAAGGAAGCGAAGGCGGATGATACCATGGCTGAAATCAATCTGGTTGGGTTTGATAATTGATCCAAATTATTTTGACAGGGTTTCTTCACCTTCTGGTGAAATCATATGATTTTATCGCAGAATCGCAGGTTCCAATTTGATATTTGTGGAGCCATGGGCCCTCTTGGTAGATTTCTCACATATGAATATTTCCAACAGGAAATGGAAGATCATGAAAACCAAAACCTTCATGGTTGGGAGTTTCAATTTACAAGATTGAGGAAATATATGTTGATGTACATGTGTGATATGGTTTGTTGTCATGAATACTCTAGTTCCACTGCATGAACGTCGGCTCCTTGTATTTCCCTCCGAGGCGTCGGAGATGACAACTGCCGCTTGAACAAAACACACAGCAAGCAACCGTTTCAGATGATTGACAGCAAGAAACGGCCCCATTGTGATTCAAATATTTTGCCTGTGTTTTCTAAGGATGAATTGTGGATACATATGATATACTGACATTGATGGTGTTGAGGTTGTGGAATGTCATCCAAGAGAGACGCGTTTGAGTACAAACAATGCTTGTCATGATGTGTGTTTTCCTGGCGTAGTCTACTCTGCAATAGTAAGGTCATGGTTGTATATGTGTTTTTTTTTGTTGGTGTTCTCTCCCATGGGATCCATGGGACTGGTATATTTACCTACATGAATGGTTGATTTCTATGGTTTTCATGTAGGTAGATATACCAGTCCCATGGATCCTGTGGGTCGTAAAGTTAATGACAACTATTTCTATGTCCATCAATCTTCTCAAAATTCCAACCCTTCAATAACGACGATAGCTGCGGAAGGGACAACAAAAATAGCACCTCACGGTGGTAGTCGACGCGTAGCTGCGGAAGAGATGGTGCAAAAAACAGTCCTGGTGAGTCCGACGTTGAAACCTGGAGATTTGTGGAGATGTATATCTCCCCAATGCCAAAATACTCCAGGTATGAATACTTTGCATTATTTACCTACATTTGGCTTAAATTGATGGTAAATGTAAATAAATATTTCATACATGGAGTATCTGGGAAAACTAACAATAACAACTTGCCCCTGAAAAATGTATGCTTGGGAGACTATATATTTTCCTTCCTTTGTTGGCTTAAGGTTTGTTTATTTTCAGGTGCTAGTGTATGTTGGTTTTAGGTATCCGGGTATTTGCGCAGAAAATTGGTTTCATCCCAGACATTCAATGCATTTGGTCATATGGGTGTTTCCTTAAATGGTGGTATCCCCAAAACACCCCAACATGATCATGTTTAGTAGGAAAACCCATGGGTTTGTTGGGGAAACCCACCATTTTAGGAAGCACCCATATAGTGAACCCTGTACGATATGCTGAGATATCCCGACACTTAAACGGTGGCACCTCAAGGGTTCCTGGCAAGGTCCAAACTCTTTGAGCTTATAGAAAGTGACACCTCCCACGGGACTGCCTTGGACAAACTTACGGGGCGTAGTAATAGGACATATAATCCAAATGCAGTACCTGACAAACGTGGGTAGGGTTCAGCAATGTAATTTGTCAGGCAGTTTTGAGACGAAACCATTTCATCACTTTTAAGGTTTGGTCTTGTATGTCTGATCATCAACTTGAAACATTTACTGTATGTTTACTGTCATGCGTTGGTATGTTTGGGCTGTGGGCATGAAATTTTAGTAGATCGCTCTTTGAAGAAGGAATGCATCATGACATGATAATGAGCAAGTGGTGGCGGTGTACCTGTTGGAATAGTGACAGGGATATTCATGGTGTGATAAACTCAATATGATTTTTTCCCTTATGGAATTCTTGCTCTAAGTAGGTCCTTTCTAAAAATGAAGCTCATTGTGTGCAGTACGGACTCGTCAACAAATCGTTTTCATGGCCTTATGGATGCTTGTGCTTTGGTAGCGATCTCGTGATCAGCGCATGTGAACCGGTGGTAAGTTGGCCAACCTCGGAATCCCAGCAGAAAATTTCAGCACATGTTGGAGGCCCTGATTTGTCAGACCCAATGGTTTTTTTGAACATGTTGGAACCATCGTACCAATCAACATCCAAGATTTGTGGTAACAAAGTCTAGTGGTTGGGTTCGTACTCTTCAGCAGTTCCTCCATTGCTGGAGGATGAAGGTTCAGATGTATACTCCTGCAGACAAAAGGATATCAAAACGATGCAGCAATCCTAAAAAGATATATACTGTATACTGTATATATGACTAATATTCTATTTGTTGACCAGTGAAAATGGAATATTCTATCTGGAAGATGACTAGTATAATGAAATTCTTCAATGTTTTCAATGTGTTCATCACTTTATCGAGGTGATGAAAAGGTAGAAAATTGTACCTCATTTCCAACCATAAAAAAAACATCCCTATATACCCGCCATCGGCTCGGCGTTGGGCGGGGTTGGCGCGGTTTGCGCTGACGGGATAGCTGAGGTGGCGCTGTTGAGTGGGAGCGGTTTGGGGGCGTTGATTTGGAGGTTTCAATCAGAATTCTGTTGAATTTGTTTGCTCTTTGTGTCTGATTTTCGGGTGAGACATGTAGATGATCAAGAAATTTCAATGACATAGACTGATAGATATGATATGTGAACATTGGAACTGGGTTTTCTTTGTCATACCAATGGTGGATCAGAAAGACTTGATCATATGGCTGTGTCTTAATGTGAAGTTGGAGGCACACCTAATGCCCGGGATCGTTAGGGTGCGATAATTTGGAGGCACACTTATTATATATTTATTCATTTATTTATGTATTCATTGGCTTATTGATTTATTCATTTGTCTATTTATGTATTTCTTCATTGTTTTGTTCATATCTAATGTTATGATTAATTATATATATATATATATATACACATGATGATCCCTTCATGTATGTGTCATTTACAAAGATTTTATCTCCTTTCTGGACGCCCTGGGCTGATGTGCTCGAAGCCCCCCCAACAGAAGTTGAAGGCTGAAATCAGTGGACGACATTTGACGCCATGGCCCGTTCAATGAGCCTCCTTCTGGTGGTGCTGTTGGCGCTGGGCGCCTGGATGTTGAGCAGTTTGACGAGCCAAAGTGGCTTCGTCATGAACTCTGCCACTCCTCGCGGGAGCAAGGTGGCCATGCGTGGCTTCAAGGATGACTTCTATGCCTGGAAGGAGACTTTGAGCTCAGAAGATCAGGCCCTGTTGCTGAAGCAGGCCCAGAACGTAGCTTGGCAAAATGAAGTTACTGGGATTTGCAACCCCTGGGCGTTGCAGAGAGTTATATGAAGCGGATTCATGTTGCATGCACTCTCAAGTATGGCGGCTTTATCCTTTTGACATTTACTGCTATTAAGATCTATGAAGTATAATAAGGTATATTTAGAGAGAGAGAGAGAGAGCGAGAGAGATGACTTTTATGCACTGTCTTTGTTGTTTTCCTGCCCCTTAGGAGTTCAACAAGAAGTTCCGTGGCTCCGACGACTTCAAGGCAAGCGTGGCAGAGGATAAGATCGAGTCCTTCGGAAAGGTTTTGCAGAAGTTTTTCGACACGGAGCGTGAGGACTACAAGAAAGATGCCGCTGCCAAGATTCCTGACTATGACTACCTGGTCAAGAAAGCGGGCCAGGCTGGGACAAGTTTTAAAAATTCAATCAGCTTTGCTGAGAGTGCTGCAATTGGAGAAACACGTCCTTGATTCGCCATACTAATACTTGTTTTGATCATGTAGACTTGACATTTGGACACATATCAGATAGTCAGACAGTATTGAACTCAGACCTTTACAACTATTGCAAGGGACGGACGGGTGGAGTGTCATTTTCAAGTTCCTTCGTATTTGCATGTTTGATACCAATAATTCCAATCTTATCCAATCATAATCTTAAGATATAATCCTAGTTGTTTGGTTAGCACTGGTTAGCCAAATACCTCTCCGCAGGTGGGCTACGACTTCAGCCTGAAGCCAGCCATTGTTGAGGTGGACCGTGATGCGGACCGCCGCTGGTCCTTCGCCACGGACAAGATGAAGTTGGCCGAAGACAAGGGTGAGACTTTCTCCGACTCTGCCCCTTTGGAGGACGGTTATGGAGCTTGGCTTCTGTGGGGAAAAACCATTGAGGTCTTTGTTGAATGACGTGCTAGGTTTGTACGTCATGAGTGCATTGCTTAGTCACCTTTTTTTGCAGGGAGCGGGTGGCCGGTTTGGGGGGTCCCATTCTCTCAAAACTACGCAACACAAAATGCAGGTTATGCAGGTTTTGTGACCCTGTTGTATATTGGAAATGCACCCCCACGAAACGTCCACAGGAGGTGTACTTGTTTGCCAACGAGGGCGAGAACCACACCAACAACGTCAAGCAGCTTGAAGAAATGAAAAAGGGAACCGAGGAGCCTGACTTGGGCTGAGATCAGCCAACAACAGCCTGGTTGTCATCACTGTTCAGGTATGCCAGTTAGGGAGCTGAAATTTTAAGCATCTCACACATCACTATGGCCATAAATCTTAAGTATGGAAGCACCAGGCATTTGATCATAACATAAGGACTCCTTGCCCACATCCGTTGATTACTATTGTCAGGCAGTTTTTTTCCGTGTCCATATTGACAAGCCCCAAGTCATGACCCCACCAAGGGGGCAAACCCTTCCTTTGCTCCTAGAATGGAACATGACCCAGAAAGGATAGCAGAAACAATATCGAATTCTATGTGTACCTTAAAGTATATGTCATGTCAAAAGAATCAGTAATCATTTGGAAGGGATTCAATTTTCATTTGCGTGATATCGGGGAATTCGAAGGTATTATTGTCAACATTTTTGGTGAAGTGTGAAGTCCAACTTGACATGTGCTGTCAACCAAAGAACTCAAGAAAAACAATCGTTTTTCCAGGACCCCAAGATCAAGAAGATGTTGGACAACTTCAAGATCCCTGCAGCCGGGGAGGCATCCATCGGCCAAGTTCCAGTGGGTTGTTTTGGTTTTGTCCAATGTTTTGTTCCCCATCCATCCCAGACGGGTTCGCTGGATGGACCCATGAACAGTACTGTTGATGGAATTAACACCCTCGCATGTATAAACACCTTGTCAATAGCCGATTTAAATGTCTAGGCTCAGCTGGGACGAACCGCCTGATTCTCTGAAGCACCATCAACAGTATCACCAGATACCTGATGTCCCTTGAAGAAACTACCAACGACTGACTGAATGCCAGGACTTTGAGGTGAAGTTGCCGCGTAAGCTCATCGAAGACCTCAATGCTTTGGCCGGAGAAGTGGGTGTGACTCGGTATGTGATGTTGGTTTGGGCGAAAGAAACGCAAGTTGGTGGAAAGGAATAGGTTTTTAGGTTGTTGTTGTTGTTGTTGTTGTTGTTGTTGTTGCTGTTGGTGGTGGTGGTGGTGGTGGTGGTGGTGGTGGTGGTGGTGGTGGTGCTGAGATCTTCTTTTGTCATAGTTTGTTTATACACTTCACCCAGGCTCAAAAGGAATCCAAGTCCGAGAGCGAGTTGGATGAGATGTGGTGGAAGATGGCAGGTGAGTTAGTTGCCAAGTACTATGCAGCACGCGATGAGGTCGAGAAGGATGTGGAAGGCTGGGTGTTTTTTTTCTTCCGTGAATGGAACATGTTGAATGCTGAATGATCAGTTCAAAGCCTCCTAGCCAGTGATACTGTCTAGGGCCTAGGGCCTAGGGTCTGTTGATGAAATTGTTGTGAGCGATTGCAGGTCTTCCATTTGACGTTTGAACATTGAGCTATATACTAGGACATAGGACAAGGAGAAAAATATATTGTGTGGTGTCATATCCATCCTTATATAATATCCTTTGTCCAAAACACCAACATCGCGACATGCCCCAGGGCCCCAAGTTCTTATTGCCATCTTTGACATTGGAAACCGCCCCGGGAATTTTGTTTGTCCCAGTTCCATGACATTCAAAACGGCTCCGAGAAAAAGCGATCTCAATAGCTCCAACAAAAAAAAACGTTGGACACGACGCAAGGGCTGAAGAAGTTCTTCCGATCTCAGAAGGACATGCCTGGAAAGACGAAGGTTGGCACCTTAATTTTTGGAGGTTTTCACAATCAACTTGAGTCATCTAGTGAAGAAGGCGAAACCACTTGGAGCTCTTTTCCGCTTGGACCTAGCAAAATGAATTCAAATTGTATTAAATTGTCATATCTACCTGTAATGTTGAATGTTTACTGCTGTCTTGCTAGCAAAACAAGATGGGGATAATATGGAAACATGTTGGAAATGATAGAATGTTATGACAATGTGAATGTCACTTGTTCTTCCTTGATTCTCACCAAAACTCAAGCTTATTGGTCTTTGGCGAGGAATTATAGGTCTGGAGGTTTGTGGTTTCAACTTCAACTCGAATCCCATAGAGAAGGGAACAAATTACTTTTCTTTGCAGGCTTTTTACCAATTAGATCAAAGATTTTTTATCCCATGAAAAACTTCCAAGAAGTTGTTTCGGCCCTTCGAGGCCGACATTGTGAAGCAAATCTGGGCCGAGTTGCCAAAGCACATGAGCACTCCAGTGGCACCTTTGGATGAAGAGATGCTCTCTGAGTTGGCAAAGGTTCCTGCTGTCGTGGATGGTGCCTCGGTAGTTTACTGTATTGATTTTTTGGGGGGAGGTTCAAAGGGGCATATGTGGTAGGGTCTAAACTCCTTGTATTTGACATGTAGGGAATCCTTCTTCATGGGTATATAATCCTCTACTATTGGGTTGATGACTCGATGACCATCCCCTATCATATGGAAATCATGGCAGTTTAGATCCCAGCACATATGTTGGGTGGGTTGTCAAAAAAACCATGTAACGCTGGGTAAATAATCTACAGTATTCTTTTCTGAATGAAGGGGAACCCTTTGAATGAAGCTTCAAGAAACCCACGGGTTCTCCAGCGTTTGGATCCAGCCCCCAACCAGTAACAGTGGCAAAGAAAGGGTTTATACGGATTCACTAGAAATATCATAATCCCGATGCTGACTGCTACTGGGTGGGGGGTGGTTGGATTCAAAATTAGCTATTATTGTCCTTCCGGTGGTGGCAACTCTATTTTTTTTTAATTGTCACCCCGAAAATTGGGCAAGACGAACCCATTTTGAATAATATTTTCCAAATGGGTTGGTTCAACCACCAACTAGTTTCCGTACTCTTCAAAATACCTTGTAGATGACACGTTGCGTGGGAAAGCTGAGTTGCAGCCACAAAGCTCCCGACGAAACACCAATCCCGACCAACTCACCAGCATAGTTCCCCATTTGCAAATCGCAAATCACAACAAAAATAAACACAGCCCTCTAAAAAAGGGAGAGGAGTTGGAAGACCAGTATAGAAACCAGTACTAGTTGTACCCATGAAATTAAACATAGACCCAAAACATGATGGTGATTTAGTAAAAGGAGAGTCACTCTGTTCAAGTCTGTGTCCATGATAACCATTCGGCTCATGTGTAAATATCTCCCAAGCACAGCAACTGGTGCCCCAAGGTGAGTTCAAGCACAACTGGGGTACTGCCGAGAAGCTCTACAAGTCAGAGGTGTGGTCGGAGGATTCGGGTTGATTCTGTTTTTTTTTGGGGGGTGTGACCTGTTATTTTAAGTGCCAGGAGAAGCCCAAGGATATTCGATATTATTGATATATTTGTACATGTTGTACATGTGCATTGATGTTTTGAACTGAACACATTATTACAAATTGATGATTTGACTTGATGCCGGTTTTTTTCAAAGTGAGGTTATCATACATTTAGGGGATATGAAGCTACCGAACGATTGTTACATTGAATATCCTCCTTGCTATGGTTGTTATTCTGCTTGTGGTGGACCAATTGTAATTGTATACAAAAGTGTTCAGTTTAGCAATGAGCGGAAATTGAGATGTCCAACACATCTCTGGAAAAGATAGTCAACTGGGTTGCTGGGCATCATTGTGACCCTGCATATCATTATCATGCATACAACATAGCTAGATTGCGGCCTTTGTATTTTCATTAAAACCTAACTTGTAGTCTTGATGGTGAGAAGTTTACCTCGGATGGATTGCAGTAGCGGCTCAGTATGACGGGGCAGCGACCAGGTTCGTTAAAAAACCACTGAGATGCCAGTTCCGCTGCGGCCGATCATTACCCACAGTGGTTACCTTGTAATCATGCGTTCAAATTTCAAATGTTTACAATTTCCATTGCCATGTTGGTTGCCTAAGTGTGTAGCAAGAATATGGAGGTCAATACCATTTCCCAGTCTATCACTGCGTTCTTGCCCAATTTGATTAGGCCATTGATTCCTTCGGCAATCGCTACTTGTTGGGTGTCTTTGAGAACAAGGAGGATGCCAGGAAGGCCTTCGATGCCTGGAACAAGGAGTATGAACAGGTGCCATCAGTGGTGAAGGGCAAGGTTGGTGAAGACCAAGGCATTGCCGCATATTGCCGCCTTTCTGGGGAGATAGCCTTATCCCCCCAAAAAAAAATCCTCCAATTCTCTGTTTTTTTGTTTAAACTTTTTGTTCAACCCTTGACCCTCTACCTTGTTCTACAGTCTGATCCCTAAAGTATTTGCATTGTTCATCTCCATGGCCACGGGTTAAAACAAAAGCAAAATAGTGCATTTACATATTTACTGTGTATGTATCATTATGTTTTTGGCCACCCAGGAAGGATAACAAGAGTTTTTTGCCACCCTTAATTCTTGTACTTGTTTTTTTTTGTATTCCCGTTTCCAAACAAAAAAACAAACGGCCGCACATGGTTCCCGCCATCCAGCGGACCAACATCGAACCGTGAAGTTCTCGGCAGAATCCACCAGGCCGGTGCTGATGTGAAGGAGAACTTGAAGAATTGGGCCAAGGCACAGGAAGCCGAGCTCGCCGAGGCCGAGACCTGGGATTCTCATGTCAACCCAACATGGTTTTCCAACATGATAGGCCACCCCCTATGAATGGCCCGAGGTGGCATACTATCCCCAAAAATATATTGTAGGATACTATCTTGTTGGAGATAGTTGAAGGTCAGAGCATGAATTTCCCCCGGTTTTCCTACTGACCTTGGCTCAGAAATCAAATGACCCAACGGATCTTTTCTGAAAGAAGCTTAGATGATGATAAGTTCCACAATTCAGGTTGGGAACTCATCTTATTTTGCCAAAATCCTTTGCAGCCTACCAGCCCCCCCTCCCGGTTTGGAAGGCCCTTCCATTCATTTCCCATGCTAGAAGTTAAAAGTGCTGTGAAATTTCGTGAACGCATGATCATCCTGTTGTTGGCTGACCAATGCTGCAATGCAGGCTGGGTCTTGTTGATGTCTTATGCATCTCAAGTGGTTTCAGGCTTTCAGCCGTCAACAGTATCATCATGGCTCAGAACTCCGTGTTCTGTTCCCCCTTTCATGTTGGTTCCCAATTGCGACATGTTGGAATATCGCCCACAACCTGGATTTGCAACCCAGCGCCAGGAGCAGGACTCAGTGGATCGCATTCGCAAGGCCTTGGAAGAAGCACGACGCTGAGCAATTGGCTGATGAACCCACAAGTGGAAGGGGAACTGGGATTTGGCCAAGGATTTGTTCGCGGGGGGTGGAGTTGTTTTTTTGGTTGTTGGAAGTATCACAGGTCCAATGTTTTATCAAAAAAATATAATTTGCACCGCATGTGAGGTGTGTTTCTACTGTTTTTTATCAGAGATCTTCCTCTTGCACCATTTAGATCAAACCAACTCTTCTTCACTGAATATAGTACCAATCAGAAACCAGCACGCCTCAAGCAGCTGGTGATTTTTGAGATGATTTTTTTCCTATCCAACACCTTAGGCAAATGCCTAGGTAAAAAGCGCCGTGGGTGCAAAATGGCGAGCTTGCGCTGAGAATTGGGCAGGTTTTGTTGCTGTGAATTGAGACAACTTTTGATATGTTGTTACAATTTCAAAAAACAATGAAAACTCACATTGCAAGCAATCAACAGGACTAGGAGTTCTAGAAACTCATGGCCTGATATCATAGGATTTCAAGCTTGAAATACTTGAGAAACAGCCTTGGATTGACCTTCCGAAGGTAAGGGCGGCTTGATGTTGGCTATAGAAGTAGCATGTTGTGGCCATATGTAAATTTACTGGCCCCTGGTTTACCACGGATGTATAGCAGTATATGGGTATAATTTGTTGGCACTGGGTTGTAGGGTTTGTGTATTAAGATTTAGCTTCAAACTGACATCTATGATGTTGGCGTCGAGCGTTGAGGATTACTTTTTACCAACCTCTTGACGTAATTTGTTGCAAAATTCATGCCCTGACTTTTAAAATTGCATAGACTAAAATTTTGAGAAACCCCAAAGTCCAAAAACCGTCGTTTTATTGAGAGTTTCCCATGTGTTTTCCAATGATAATTTTTGGCAAATTCTTGGTATTTTGTGTTGATTCGGGTGCCATGGATTTGGTTGCCACCCAGAATTCCCGCGAGGCTGATGTGCATGCTGCATCCCCCCAGGAGGTGGGCCAGATGCAGATGGATCTAGCAAACTTTGGGAGGAAACGGACATAGTCTAGATGGGTGTTTCCAAAAATAGGGATACCCCAAAATGGATGGTGAAAATAGTGGAAAACCCTATTAAAATCGATGATTTGGGGGTACCACTATTTTCGGAAACATCCAGATGATGGTTTTAAATATGTTTGTTTGTTACACCCCTACCTGGGGATGACTCGACTCATATTTTTGCAAATGGATTGGTTCAACCACCAACTAGTGGGGTTTGAGGTGTTTTTGTTTTGTTTTTCGACGAAAGGGTCGAAGATTTGAAGTGATTTGATATTTGGAAGATTCATATTAAAATTACCCCCCCGAAGTTTAACATAGCCCCTGAAAAATGGTGGTTGGAAGACTACTTTCCTCTTGAGATGGTATAATTTTAGGGGCTATGTTAAACTTCCAGGGTGTATATTTGCTTAAGTGTTAGAGATTTACCGACCTTTGCCGGTACGTTTGGTAGGAAATCATATAATTTGGGCGCCCAAACGGCGGTTTTTGTCATCCCATTTCGTCGAAGTTGTTCCAAAATGGCCACAACAAATATTTCATTTTAATTTGAAGGTGTGAATTTGTTCAGATTTTTGGCATATTTGATTCTACATTGCAATGACCACATTGCGGGTGTAGTTTTTGCGAATCTCACTCATGTATTGTTTTTGCTTATGAGTGGCTGCCCTCTTGTATGGTGGGGTGTCCCCAAAAGTTGCACCTACTTTGAGAGGTCAAAAGAAACAAAGAGTCAAGAAAAACCATTGATGCTTCAAATAAATAACTGGGTGGTGGTTTCAAATATGTTTTATTTTCACCCCTATTTGGGGAAGATGAACCCATTTTGACGATCATATTTTTCAAATGGGTTGGTTCAACCACCAACTAGATAAGGTTTGAGGACCAATCCGCATTAAGGGATAGTGTCCAAAAAGATACCAGCTACCAGTTCTGGGGGAAGGCAATTAGTTGTGGAAGTAGCACCTTGGTACCCTGAGAGTTTTTTCATATTGAGTGTGGGTGATTTACAGCAACAAAGGGTGACCAAATCCTAAATATAAGACTGGACTTACCATAACCAGTGAACCTTCTATACAACTCAGGGGTTTTGAAATGGGGCCCCACCGAACTTGGCACTTGGTGTCCGCAGGTGGTGGACACCAGTGCCAGAAACCTAAGTTTGATCAGTGCATCTTGGTGTGCTGCCATTCTTGGCTCTGCCCAGAAATCTAGCTTTGTCACGCAAGAGGGCCAGTTTTGATTAAACATCCATTTGACGCCATGGCCCGTTCAATGAGCCTCCTTCCGGTGGTGCTGTTGGCGCTGGGCGCCTGGATGTTGAGCAGTTTGACGAGCCAGAGTGGCTTCGTCATGAACACTGCCACTCCAAGAGGAAGCAAGGTGGCCATGCGTGGCTTCAAGGATGACTTCTATGCCTGGAAGGAGACTTTGAGCTCAGAAGATCAGGCACTGCTGCTGAAGCAGGCCCAGAATGTGTCTTGGCAAAAGTTGAGACGTATGCCTCAACGTTGTTTTTTAAATCTTTGTTGGATTTTGTTTCTTCGACAAAGTTGAGATTGTGAAAAGGATGGAAAAGTTGTCAGCACAAAGTTCACTTCACTTTGAACCGTCCTCAGGAGTTCAACAAGAAGTTCCGTGGCTCCGACGACTTCAAGGCAAGCGTGGCGGAGGACAAGATCGAGTCCTTCGGAAAGGTGTTGCAGAAATTCTTCGACACCGAGCGTGAGGACTACAAGAAGGATGCCGCAGCCAAGATTCCTGACTATGACTACCTGGTGAAGAAAGCCGGCCAGGCTTGGATGAAATTTAGAGTGTGCCATGGGGGGCTGTGCAGAAAGGACATGTCCGGACATGTCGTGAAAAGCTGCACTTTTCTTGATGGGGTGCATGTGAAATTTGGACCAGTTTATTGTCACATGCCCGGTTTCTTGCTATGACCATGGCCATGGTGTTTTTTCATTTGACTTTGTTTACCTCACACACACACATTGACATAGTTTGCATTTCATAAGAACCTATATTCAACACAACATGCAATATATTTAATTTATATCTACAGTATATATATAATTATAATAATAAAAATCAGAAGTTCTCATACAGTACATGTTCCTGCATTACGATACCTAGACATTTCCGTCATATCCTGTTGCAGTCAGCTGGATGCAGGTGGGCTATGACTTCAGCCTGAAGCCAGCCATTGTTGAGGTGGACCGTGATGCGGACCGCCGCTGGTCCTTCGCCACGGACAAGATGAAGTTGGCCGAAGACAAGGGTGAGACTTTCTCCGACTCTGCTCCTTTGGAGGACGCAACATGTGACGGTTGGGATTGGACGTAATGTTTTTATTCTTTGGTTTGCTTGCTGAATCTTATTATGATCATGATTCCGATGGTGTGTTAAAGGAGTCGTGTTGGCTTGACTTTGTTGACGCGTCCGGAACATAGTAGATCAGGTCACACTGTCACACTCATATGTTTTTACTTTTGTTTTCATATCATATATATATATATATAAATAGTAGATGGTACTATCCATTCAGTTATGGCGTGTTTCTTTGTTCCAGGTTCAGAAGATTTCTTGAAGATTATTTTGAGTTTCATTTCACTTTCACCTCATTCATGGCGAGCCATTCGCCTCAGTGCACTGCTCGCAACTTTTTTTTTGTGAAGGAGTTGTACCTGTTTGCCAACGAGGGCGAGAACCACACCAACAACGTGAAGCAGCTTGAAGAGATGAAGAAGGGAACAGAGGACACCAGGGCTGACAGTTTGACAACCTGGAAATTGACTTGTATTGACTTGTGGCAAGTTGACATCAAACCAACCCAGCAATCAGTAAATCTTAACCTTACAAGTAACAGGTACACGCTTGTTGTTTAGCCTTTTGGAGCTGCTTCCATCAACAAATCATTGCCAACTCGAAGCTTTCATCCTTCAAGTCGCGGATGTACTGCTGATGGAATTTGGAGGGCAGCCGCTGGACTGAACGTCAAAGATGTGGATGGCTCAAATTTCCAGGACCCAAAGATCAAGAAGATGTTGGATGACTTCAAGATCCCTGCAGCTGGTGAGGCCTGGTGCTGCGTTTTGGCACTTGGTGATGATGATGATGATGATGATGATGAGCTTGGATGTTCGTTTCGATTCTAAACTTGCTCGACTTGTCCACGGTGCTAGTCAGACCATAGCGAACCGGGAGGCATTGTAGAGATTTGGCATTTCTTGAGGGTTTGCCCTTCATCTACCTCAAAAAAACTGCAACAGAAAGGAGAGTATAGTCGTCATGGTGTCAAAAGGGGCTGATATCATGAATCAATTTAGTAGTTCATGTCGCAACCTTTGAAACATTATATAATTGAAGTGTATGTTCATGTTTACTTTGTTCTTTTGGTAGCCGGGCGTCACGAGCATACGAGGATCCAGACGTGACCTTCACATATGGACTAGACTTGATATGTTTGAGCACTGAGTGTCCGAAGAACCAACTCATATGTAGATGTTGTAGAGCTGGATCTTTGATGATGTTTGCTACTTGGCATGTTTTTTTTGTGGGGGTGGGCGGGTGCATGTCCCAAACACCGTGTTTCTGTTCTCGGAGTTTCCTAAGATGTGTCTGTTTACATTTGGACTTGACTCTAAAACTGATTGATGTTTAGCCCCATTTTAGCCCCGGGTTTGCCAAGATATACTTCACCCAATTTTTGGAGGACTCACACGTCAGTTCACGTGAACATGCCACCGAAGAAGCTGTCAGGAGTTTGCTGTGAAGTTGCCTCGTAAGCTCATTGAAGATCTCAATGCTTTGGCTGGAGAAGTGGGTGTGGCTTGATTTGTCCTACAGGTTGATAGTTCAGAAATATTGGTAAAGCCAGTTGAGGTTGATAGTTCATCCCACCATTTACAGAGCTTCATATATACATCCCCACAAGTGGTGCTTATAGGCCGGATTTCTGGGGGAAGGTGGATACTGTGGCTTGTTCGGGGAGAAGGTCGTGTTCCTCCCCCCATGTGTTGTGTCAAATAAATCCAAATGATCCGAGGCTCAGAAGGAATCCAAGTCCGAGAGTGAGTTGGATGAGATGTGGTGGAAGATGGCGGGTGAGTTGGTCGCCAAGTACTACGCAGCACGTGAGGAGGTTGAGAAGGATGTGGAAGGTAGGACGGGGCTGGAGTCAATCCAAGAAATGGTTTACCAACTACCAACCTTGGTTCTTCCCGCAAATTCAGTTGCACTCTCCCAAAATCATGAAAGATGCAAATTATCAGCAGGCAACACAGTAAGCAATCGTGAGAAATAGCCCCAAACTGCCAATCACATGTATTGAATATTGATGTTTAGTCAATCTACTTTGCATCTTAGCAAATGGATCTACACCTATCTCTGGCAATGATTTCATCACACCAGCCCTCCTGGGGCCCTTCTCACCGTGTGAGGTTTGAAGAAATTCTTCCGATCCCAGAAGGATATGCCTGGTAAGACCAAGGTGGGTGGTGGGTAGGTGAAACATTTTCAGTTTTTGTTGGGGTTTGGCAGGGATCATCATAGTACGCATTTAGGGAAAATCAAAACAATGCAGATGTATGCTAAATTTGAAGAATTGATATACTCTTTTTTGTTTTGTGCAACATTTTGAAGAGGAGGTGGTTGAAGATTTTGTTGGGTGGGTGTTTCTTCAACTATGTGTACAAGTTGCTGTGATTTTTTATGCTTGGACCATGCTTGGCATGCTAGAAAATGTTTGGCAAAAACATGATGAAAGCAACGGACATTCCTGTTATTCCAGTTCCAGGTACATGCAACTGCCTTTCTTGTTTTGAGCATGCCATTTGCAGACTGGAGAGGGTGCATATGGGAAGCGAGTTTACTTTTATATGCAGTATTTCTATATTTAGATTTATGTACATACGTAGATCCTTTGTTTATTGACCAAAGACTTCAAAATTACAATTTGCCACTATGTATCTATCACATCATCACAGCAGCTACTTACACATAGTCAATCATAGCCACATGCATAACTCACAGCACTTGGTACCAACAACATCTCCCAGCTTCTTGCGGATCCTGCAGGCGGACATTGTGAAGCAGATCTGGGCTGAGTTGCCCAAGCACATGAGCACTCCTGTGGCACCTTTGGATGAAGAGATGCTCTCTGAGTTGGCAAAAGTTCCAGCTGTTGTGGAAGGTCATTTGGCACCAAGAGAGATTTGACCAAGGGATGTTGGACTCTCCAGTGGGATCTTGTCAGGTTGCACGAAAAGCCTAGCTCAGCTCGCCCCACGAAAAACCAAATGGGACATTTACTAAGGGGAATGCCGCAACAGGGAGCTGAATTAAGGGGTGATTATAAATTACTGAGATGTTTAAGCAGATGAACAAACAAATGCACACACACATATATATATATATATATTTATATATACATATTTATCTAGTTATTTGGTTGGACATTTGTACATTGGCAGTTCGCAAAGAATGATGATTTACAACCGATGAGTGCCACTTCAGATAGTTTTTCAAATTACACAGCGGAGAGTGATTAGCCACATCCTATTTAAACCAACTACAAAGGAACTACCATCAGACTTTTTTCTAGATTCTACAGGTTTCCAGTTCAAAAACCATCCAAACCCGATGAATGCATTTGCTTGGTTCTGGACCTGTGGTAGGAAGGTGGTAGGTAACACAGAATTGATCCCCCAAATTGTCACGTCGTGCCACTTGTGCACTTGCCTTGTTTGGCGGTTCTATGATCCCGTTCAAACAAGAACATTGACCAAACGGGCATTCCATCTCGACAAGTCCCGCCAAAAAAAGACCTTAAGAAGTTACAGTATATTTCCAGTAAACTAGAAATAAACTTCACCATTTGGAGATATACTGCAAAATAAGATAGATACATCAAATAAGATAGATGGTTGGAAGACGATCCTTTCCTTTTGGGGCGTTTAGGCCTATTTTCAGGTGCTTTTGCTGCTAGTTTCAGGGAGGGTAACCTGAGGATCACTGTTGGTTTAGATCCCAAGGCGAGTTCAAACACAACTGGGGCACTGCTGAGAAGCTCTACAAATCGGAGGCGGGGGGGTGGTTGGTTGAACGATCTCAGGAGGATGTCAGTTGTCAGGGAAAAACCCCTAAACACATCTTTATATATATATATGATGATATCAGAATTTGGTTGGGTAGTTTGTTCCAAGAAAGTTATGTGTTCCTTTAAGGATGTTGTTTGTTTTGTTTGTTTTGGGTGCCCTCATGATTGTGACAAATTCAATATGATAGTTAACTTGTATTACATCCCTCAGTGCCCAACCCTATAGGTTCAAAAGACCCCGAAAGCAAACGGCTGGAAGCAAACATCATGGAACGATTTGTTGGTACATGTTTCTTTGTTGACTTTCAGGGGTGCATCAACAAATGAACTGCAAACAACATCCTAGATTGGATTGTAGATTGTAATAAGTTGACGTGAAGATGTGACGTGTACCTTTTGATAATGATGGCTTGAGCAGTATAATGGCATATGGCAAGGCAATGATTCCAATGGAAGTAGTATGCATATCGATAATTTTGATATATATTCATATACGCATACTAGATAGCACTATATATGTTGAAAGCGTCGGGTCCTGGGATTGGTTTCGTGCTGGGAGATCGGTGGTTTCGCTAAAACTCAAGCCTTTTGCATGGGTGTTTGTGTATGTCGGAGGCTTCCTTGAAGAATAGTTTAACCTTTAGGCGTAAATTTCCATTTTCAGGTCAGGAGCCTGCAACCATTGAACCATTGACCAATTGATCTTCTTTGAGCAAATGTGGTGATATTCCAATTTCCCCCTTCAGACTTCATCCTTGGGTATTCCGAATACCACTGAAACCGCAGTTTTGCAGCGCTGTTGCAGGGTGTAGGTGATTGATATTCTGTCTCCAAAATAATCAACCCAAAAAATAGCAGACCAATCAATGGACACTGGATACACCCCCGAAATTTAACATGGAACCTGAAAATGATGGTTTCCAAAAGGAATCTCCTTTTCCAGGGACTTCTTTTCAGGTTCCATGTTAAATTTCAGGGGTGTAAGTTCCTTGAGACCTTTGGAAAACAAGACCCCAATCAGGGCATTCAAAAAGTCAGCAAGTTGTTGACCTCAATCGGAGCAACAGGCCATTGATTCCTTTGGCAATCGCTACTTGTTGGGCGTCTTTGAGAACAAGGATGATGCCAGGAAGGCCTTCGATGCCTGGAACAAGGAGTATGAACAGGTGCCATCAGTGGTGGATGGATATGAAGGGCAACTGGTTTGAAGATAAAGGTGGTGACTTGTTTTTTTTGGGTGGGAGGTTTGAATCATTCTATTTATGTATCTTTAGTGATTTTGGTTTGGAGTACCTTTGAACAGAGCTGCTAAAACATGTATCATAATTCCGTTAAGTTGTGGGATATATTTGGAGCCTCTTTCAAAGTCCATTGCTGGCTAGTCATGGTTGATGCCAGTGGTTTGGTTCAAAATCGAATGATGGAACTGGCTTCATGCCAGTTTGTACTAGGGTACAATGGAGTCAACGCCCCACCAATTCAACATGCTCAACAATATCAAGGATGATTTTTACTTGCAATGACTTTGCATGTATTCTTCATTAGTTTCCATGTAAGTTTGTTTTAATGGAACTCCTGTATCGCCCAAAAGCAGGCAAGGGTGGGTGCATCGGGTTGTTGGTTCGCATTCTGCATTGCTTGCACTAGCCTGTTAGGAGTTCAGTAGCTTATCATCTTTGATATTTTGGGTTATCTTGTTTTGTTCGGCTGCAGCATGCTCCTAGGGAAGAAGGTGTGTGGGCCAAACAAATTATTTGTTATCACCTGTGTCCCAGATTTCCGTATGTTGTTTGAGTTGATCCTACTTGTTTGCACCATTTGCACTTTAAAAGGCCATTGTTTTTTGCTTGCTCGAAGTTTTCCAGAAATCCCATGTCCTTAGTGAAACTTCGGCATATTTCCACCAGGCCGGCGCTGATGTGAAGGAGAACTTGAAGAATTGGGCCAAGGCACAGGAAGCTGAATTGGCCGAGGAGCGTCGAGCGTCTCATCTTGGATGTCACTGGCGGCTGTCAATTGATGTTTTCAGGAGGTTGTAGCTTTTTTGATGCCCATGATTTTCTTTGTCTCCGTCTTTTTTTCTTATGTTCCGGTAATTTCCGGTGGAGGTATTGAGATATGTAGATTTATTACATATATATATATATATATATACGTATTGTATCATTTTAATACATATATATATATATTGAGGTTTGTTGAAGATGCAATGGGATACAGTTTTGTTGATATCTCACATTTGTTTAGTGTACATGTATGCGCTGCACATGATACTTTGAGCACAACAATTTGTATATGAGATGTATACTGCATTCACAATCTGAGAGGTATCTACATTTTCACCTATTTGTGTTTGTATCCCTCCCTAGTAAAGGCACATTGAGAGCCCCGGTGTAAGAATCCAATCTTATGCACAGGTGGTTTCCCACAAGATTCGATGGAACCTGTTGAAAAGAACATCTATTCTATTCCTGGAATTGGCTCGAGGTGATTGATACCTAATCTCTAAATATTTTGTTGGGAAGCCAACATGAAACCTCAACATCAACTTACATAATTTAAGTTCCAAGACTTTTGTTTGCATGGTGGTTGTCGTTTTTTTCATACTGAGTGGACACGGTTGAGCCATGTTGAGTATCTTGGATTTGTCAATGTATTCAATAAATCCAACAAAAGCATCATCTTGGTGGTGGTTTCAAAGATTTTTTATTTTCACCCCTACCTGGCAAGATGATCCAATTTGACGAGCATATTTTTCAGATGGGTTGGTTCAACCACCAACCAGTCATAGAATCCTAGATAGGATTCTTCTGGAGAACTTTGCGCAGATTTTGTAGATTTGGTTTACCTTTTCCCCTTTTTGGATTGCGTTGGATTTGGGGGTTGGATTTCTCCCCGTGGCTTCCAGGAGCAGGATTCTGTGGATCGTATCCGAAAGGCCTTGGAAGAAGCACGACGCTAAGCGGAGGCAGGGTGACTAATGTGACTGGCTGGTGGTATAATCGCTGCACGTTGGAATTCTGGTCCCTTAGGGTGCCATTTTTCTGTTGCTTTGTTTTTGTCTCTTGGTGGGCACAAACGGTTCCGCAATCAGCAAAGTTTCATGCGAAAGGAAAAGAGGTATTGAGTTCATACTCATTGCATATCAGATTTGGAACTGTACCTTGCAAATGGATATGACTTGATGGTAGTGGAGAGAGAGAGAGAGAGAGAAAACATAGATATTTGGAACAGTTTTTCCGAATCTAGTGCAACGTTCTGTCCACAATGCTGACGTGGGTTTTTCATGACCAGCTTGGAGGGCATTGACACACTGCCGGGTGTGAGTAGTGCCAAGTAGCGCTACACTAAAGCTTTGATGCAAGTTTGGTCAGGGGAAGGGGAGTGTGCTTTGACAGTGGCGGCAGGCATGCGATGGATACAGTTTTTTTCGTCAACATTACTAGTGGCATGCATAATGCTTACCAAGACAAAGTGCAAACAAAAGCGCCTTTTCTGCCCCTTGCAGCCCTCGCTTCGTGAGTTCTGTGAACCTACCAGGTATACAGAAAAGAGAGGGGCATGGACACTGAAAAGCCAAGGAGGGGAAGAGTTTCCAGAATAAACATGGAGCAGTGGCCAGTCGTTTATGGCGCAGAGATGGTGAACAACTGCACACTTAGTAGTGAATTTCTATGCTGCATGTAAATATATGCACCCCTGAACATTAACATGGAACATAATCATGGAGGTTCTGTTCAGATCATTTTCCTTTCTAAATGGGTGATCTGAATCTTCCGGGGTGTTTTTTTGGCTCGAACCTTCTCAACCAATCAGCATACTGAAACGTATAACTTACAAGCGGTGTTGTGGTGCGCTGCTCACGGTGATTCAGTCTGCCAGGAGCTTTGAGCGATTCGAATCATTGGGCACTGTGTTTGCCCGGTCCTTTTTGCATTCGGTATGTCTAGATATATTTTGATTCTACAATGTAATCTGTAAATATACATATATATATATATATGTAATCTTCATATATATATATATGTTTATATGTAATTATCCATATTTATTTTTATTTACTTGTTGTATTTACATGAATACATCTGATTTTGTACAAGATGGGTTCTGTAGCTGACAGCTAATCGTGAAGATGGGCCAACGAGCTGCATGGCTCAACACAGGGTTGCATTCCCAAAGATGTGGTCTTCAATAAATCGTTTTTGATCCTAATTTGCCTCCATCCAACAATGGTAGCTTTTGGAGAAAGATTTGTGTGTCGAAGATTCGCAGCCCTGAGGATTTTTTTACGGCCGTTTCTCCTAGATACGCTGCAACACCACGCGCAGCCATGACATGTCGACGATTCGCCTTTGCGAACAGCCGCACGGCTACGATTCGCATCTGCGTCAAAATCTGTGCTGGGATTGGAGAGGGGAGATTGTGCATCTTCAAACGCACCAAGTCAAACAAATGTACATCGTAACACTTGTAAGTTGACTCTTTGTATGAGATATGTAGTCTATACCTGGGGCATGGTTTCAAATTACATGTTTTTACACAATGATTGAATCAATTTTGTAACTTCCAATGTTTGAGAAAGGAGGGGGTATGGAATATCAGATCCGTGTATTCATTGATGTATGGAGGCCCACCCTATTGCGACTAGTGATGTTTACCTTCCCCAAGTAAAATATCTACATTTTGATATGCAGTTTTTTTTTGTCGAGCTTTCAACCCACCATGGTCATTCAGTTGGGTATAATATTTTGGACAACCCCCAGGAGACGATGTATATGTATATATATAGCATTTGGATCTCCCAAGCGTGTTACAAATATGCCTCATTGACTCAAAAAGGTCTAGGAATTCACCCACTCACTGCATATTCTGATAGTTTCGCATGGATTATAAACAAATAGATGGTTCATAAAAGGTCGGTATGGCTCCTTTGTTTCATATGATACGCTTCATTTGTGCATTTCTTGTTTGCCGCCAAAGCTTTTGCAACAATTGCACGGCCAAACCGGTATAAAAACCGTTGGATCAAGTGGGTCAACACTAAGGCTTCATGTGCGCCAGTAGCTTCAAGGCCATGAGTACAATACCATAATGGTAAGGAAAACATATCCCCTTTTATAGATGATGTTCCTTTTCCCTAGGTGGGGCATCTTAACTGCAGGCTTATCCTAGAAACAACACGACTTCAAAGGTTTTGGACAAACATGGAGATATCCCCTGAAAACTCCAACATGATCAAGGCTTAAAAAAAAATATAAGAACAAATGCTCAACTAGATATCACGTATATCTTCCATCTGTGAATTTCAGCTATAAAGAAACTCAACTTGCCCCTCTTGGGCCGCCTTGTCTTCCAAAAAAGAAACATCCAAAATGTTGGGGATTTGGATCTGACCTCATGGCCTAGCAATGCAGCTGTTTGGGTCGACCACTTGGTCTGCCGCTTGGGATTCTCCGATCTCCCGGTGCCACCGTCCATCTGATGGGTCACGAGCTGCAGTTCATGTTCCACGTGGGTCACGATGGGCCATAACGGCGGCGGTCAGCAGCACTGCTGTGTCGGTGGTGAAAAGCCAAAGTCGTGCTTCCAAGATGAAACGGAAGCGAAACTCGGAGGATTTTAATGCTGCGGCCGAACTGGGAGATGTGGCATTGACCAAAGAGATCTTTTGGGAAATGTGCCTTGGAACATGGACAGTTGGGCAAGAAGCTGAGGGTCCGGTCCATGGGCAGGGTTCGTTTTGGAAGTAGATATTGGTGTTGTATGATTTAAGCTAGTGTGCTGGGTACTATGAATGATTATCATGTATTGATTTCTTGCAGCTATTTGATGCTGAGTTCTGGATACATGCAGTTAGCAATATATCCATAGTTGCTTGCCTCTCGCAATTTTCCAGTTGTTTGTTTTCTTATCATTATGTGGTTGCATTCTTGCCTATGATGCATTTGGATATCCACCATTCCCAGCAACATGGGAACGTGAAAATGAATCAAAATCCCAACGAACATGTGACTTCATCGTTGGTACCTCCCAAATCATTTCCATTTTTTTGAATATTCGAAGCATATGATTTGGATCTTCCTAGTCTAAGCGTTGCCCAGTGGAAGCACCTTGAAACCTGTTCCTTTTTGAGGCTCCTGAAACCGGAATGAAAAAATGTGTTGAAAAGGATGCAGAAAACATGCCCGAAATTCAACTTGGATAACCCAAAAATCATGGGCCTTGGAGAAAATGTATCCTCCTTTCAAATATGGCAATTTTGTCTACTTGTATATATGTTAAATTTCTGGGGGGGGGTACAACATATTTCATATAATGCAAGTCAAAACCACTTTCAGATGTTTCTTGGGAGTGTGGTCCGTTTTTTTTGTTTTCTGGGTGGATTTTTTGCCTGGATCACCATTGAAAGGCAATCATGGATTCCCATGAGTAAACAGCGGATGGCGTTCAACACTGTGCTCAAGGCTCACGGGGTTGGCGGGGTAAAACCCATGGGTTGAGTCAAGGTAAAGGAAGGACGCCTCCAGGCGGTTGAAGCCGCCGAAGACTCGACCAGGAATAGGACAATCATTCCACAATTTCCAATGTCTTTCTTTTATGTTTATTTTTTTTCCATCCCAACTGGTGGTGCATATTTGCCCCGAAAAACAAGCATTGTGGGGTTTTCTCTGGAAGTGCATCGCCATGACGATTGTTTCTCCTTTCCTGCCACCTACTTGGAGGATCATCCCATTATATAAGTAAGTGGTTAATAATCCTGGTTAATAAGTCCCCTAAGTAGGGTTGTTCCCCTTACAAATGGCCTGACTGGCTTATAAATGGATGTCACTAACTACTTGCTAAGTGGTATGATCCTCCAAGTAGAGATGGGGTCACCTGGTCGCCAAGGCCTGTGCAAATGCGGCAGATCTGAGAGCTGCAGAGGAGTGGTATGACTTTCTGCTAGAGAAGGGTGGAACCCTCAGATTTACCCTCTGGTAAAGTAACATAGCCATGGAATATCCCCATTTTGAATAGGAAATGTCCATTTTTCATCGCTATGCCGCTATGTTAGTTTATCAGAGGGTACCCCCAAAACGCATCAAAATGGCTGGAATCCCCAAAGTCTTCCCTTCATTTGCACTTAGAAAAGGAGAAACGTGTATATAATTTCAAAGTACTTACAAAACACCAATTTAATGTGATTAAAACAAGCCACTATTATAGTACCCCTAGCCAAGGTTGCCGAAAATCAGTCTTTGGGCTAAAACCATTGGTTTTCAGCACGTTTGGATTTCGGTGAATTCTGAGAATTGACTACCAAAACCAATGACCGGAAGGACAGCAATATGTTGATAGTTTAGTGGTGGAAAGTGCAGCTCATTAGAATTCACCCAGATGATGAATAATCTTTGCACATACTTGCCGCTGTTCTTGCCTTTTGTTCATACATTGTTTTGCATTGTCATATGTACCTTTTGCCAGGAATTCAACAACGGCAAACCGCATGGGTTTGAGTGTATATGTATTTTTTGGTGAAGGTCTTCTGAAAGGAAAGGCGGCTTGCCGAGTTTTGCGTGTGGTTACGTCACGTTTCCTGAACGGCATGTGAAACGTTCTCTTGTGAGGTTTGGTCCCCAACAAAGAAACATACGGAAAATTATCTGAAGCTGCCACTTGGCGAGATCTGCAGCAGCGGTTTTTTTTGCGTTTTTTTTCTTGAATGGAGATTTGCATGGGTAGCTGCTGGTTTGGACATGTGACATGTCTTATCTCCAACAATCCTGGACTTGGAGAATGACCAAACTGAAAGCATTTTTTTTCAGGAACACATATTAATGGTATCATAATATCATGTTACATTTCTATGGCTTCTTGAAAGGAGAGTGGATGGTGGAAGACTGTTTCATGTTGGCTTGGGATGCAGGTCGGATGTGGCCTTTTCCAGGTAGTGATTAGGGGAGATCGCTATCAAAGATTGTTCAATGAAGCAACTCGGATGTCCTTACACATGCTACAAAGTAGTTTATATAATATAGAGATACCAATAGAGATATCATGATACAGTGTTTCAATGTCTGACTCAGCCAATGGCTAACATTGAAACTTTTGAGGATTAGATATTAGAAAGGAAACATATATAATGTTCAGACTTGTATTTCATGTTATTTTGGCTGAGCAATTGCATGTGTACATGATTTTCTGAGCGAACATCAGACAGGTCCCATCATATGGAATCTTAATGTGGGGTTCCCATCAAGGATTACACTGGTTACATTCCTGTAACTGACCACCCAAGAGTCTACAACCACTATTGAAAAAGGGGTGGTCCACATCTCCTGCTGTTGCTGCACAGTTAGGGGATATGGCAAACGAGAGGCAATTTGTTGATCTCTTCCAAGGCTGCCAAAGCAGGGAAAACAGAAGAAGCCCAGAAGTGGTTTATGGAACGTGCCTCGTAGATATCCAACTGAGAGCAGCGACGATTTGGACTGGGTGGTTGGTTATTGGATTTGGATGGATTTGGGAGTAAGGATAACGTTGATGGTTCAGAGTCTGGCTTACCAGATGAGGTTGGGGGTTTAATGCTTCCCAGCCTCACATTTTTACAAACACTGTTTATCGTCATCCAATTCACGAAATTTTTGCTCTTGATTCTTCAATTTGACAAGAGAGCATACAGCTTCTGGAAGAGGTGGTAGATATATTCTTTGTGGATTTACAGCTACTAAATTACAAAATGCAGTTATCAGTTACTCGTTCATATGGCAAGAACGCTGTTACTCATAAATCGTTACACATTTGTCTCAAAAAAGAGGGGCCCAGTTCATCATTGCCCCTCGAGGTGAGAAGCGGCAACTGGAGATTACTCCGATCGCCATGAACATCCTCATTGATGCTTCTGCGAAAAGAAGCTTTGGCCAGAAAACTGGGAAGATGTTGAGGGTTACCTAAACCCTGTAGCAGTGGGTAAACAACTATCTATATTATGTATTATTTCTTGTGAAGGGACCTGCATCAACCTTCACTATAAAACACTATGAACTGTTACAGTGCTTTTGGCACAAGTAATATAGTAATATGTCCAAAGGAAGGGAACCCTCAACTCAAAAAGATGGATGATGTTCAGGTAACAAATGGTGACATACTTGACATACTGCGGGTTGAAATTTTGGAAATGAGACAGTTCTGCCCACAAGATTTTGGATGCATTTGTTTTTGGTGCTTTGCGCTGGCGTACAGCTTTGAAGAAAGTCATCAACATTTGGAGGTACCGCAAACTTAAACAAAAATTGACGAGGCACGTGTCTCAAGACGGTTTTGGGTGCGGATTCTAAAACTGTCAAACGTCTTTTTAAAGCAGGTACTGTAGACGGAATATGAATCTACAAATGGAAGGAGAGTACCTGCCAAGAAGGGAGCCCTTGGAAATGGTGGAGTACTAAATCTGTAAAGGAAGTGAGTTGCTATCCTCACATGAATTGCAGTCTCCGGTATTCTCCGGTTAGTAGTCGATTGGAACGTAAACATCACCCAATTGAAAAGGAAATTCATCTTCCAAACCTCCATTTTTGGATTCCAAATATTCATTTTCCATCATGTTCCAGTATTTTTTGAAGGGGGAAGGGGGTGGTGTGGACTTCAACAACTCTTGGGCAAAAACAGGTCAGGATTCAACAATACATACCTCTTTGGTCTTGTATTGGTGAGGATTTCAAGGTCACAACTTTGTATCTTTGGGGGCGGGCTGAACAGTTTAATAAACGCGCCGCATTCCCAACAACATGGATGAAGATCCATTCAGTGTCGTTCAAGTATGTCGCTAGAACCTGTTAAAAATGAACTACCGGAGTTTGGAAGAGGTCTTGAGCTTCCAAGGTGTTTTATGTTTCACCCCGAATATTGGACAAGAAAAAACAGCTCTTTTGTGGAGTGATTCCTGGCCTTCAAGGGTCAAAGGGGTCAGCAACATCCACCACAGAAATTGTGAATTGCTCATTTGCTGCCGCAAAAAAAAAAGAGTCGGCAAAATCTGAATTGGTCATCTTAGGGGACTAAAACTTGGAATCTTTCAGTAGCCATGACGCATCCATGGGACGATTGTACATTTACCTGCATGTACCGTAAAATCAACCATTCATTACATGTAGGTAAATATGTAATCGTCCCATGGATGGTATGGGGAGTGTATGGGGTATAATTTACACCTACTCCAAAAATGTCAGGGAAACAAGGGAATTGAAAGGGGCAATCTCCAAAGGCCAAAGGTGCTGTAAGATAGATTTTTCTCCCTAAAACTAAGATTTTTTCGCTGAAAAATGGATGGTTGGAATACTTTCTCGTTTCCTTTTGAAAGGCACTATGTTTTAATAGCTTGAAGCCACCATCTATAGTCATATCTAATAGTCCCAATGATGGAGTTGTAGGGGTGAATCAGCCACAAAAATGAATCAACATGAATGAACCAATCCCCAAATTGCTAGCATGTTTTTAGCATGAAGGAACAAGAGTTGAAACCAACCAATTAACACATATGTTAATCCCATACATTTATCAATCACGCACCATCAACTCCAGAGACTGTTCCGTTGTTGTTTTTTCCCGTTGAAAGGTGTTCCATTTATCAGCATGTTCATGCATTTTCTGGATTAGGGTTGTAGATTCCAAATTGTATTTTCCTTTTACTATAGGATCACACATTCTTGCCAAATAAACTTCTGGGTGAAATCATGTCAAGATGATAGCAGTAGTTCTTTAGGCTTTTTGAAACTTATCTAGATTCAGAGCTGCAATCTAGGTGGTGGTTTCGAACATTTTTTATGTTCATCTCTATGTGGGGAAGATTCCCATTTTGACTAATATCTTGCAGATGGGTTGGTGAAACCACCAACCACTTACTAAAAAATCAATCATTTTCATCTCACCATTAGTCGCTCTATTTCTCCAAGCTCCGAGGTGGTGAAGGCGTTAAAGCTGAGAATCATTTGCAAGACATGCGGCGGCGGAACATCGCGCCGACAGTCAGCAGTTTCAATACCGTGATTCACGCGTGTGCTCGCGTGGGTGCTTCGCATGAGGCGGAGAAATATTTGTTGGAAATGAAACTCGGCCGGACTTGAAGGGACAAAGTGGTGGGAGAACAAGTTATCCTAAATTTTGTGAATAATTTCTTGTGGCTTGATTTGAATGCTGAATGAATTGGGGAAAGGGTAGTTATCAAGGTTGTAATGTGTGAGTGATTTGTGTTGGCATATATGAAAGGGCTGCTGCTTATTTTTGGGAAGGGAAATTCCGGGTGCCCAAATTCCTCTCACCAGGTTCCGAAATTGCAACTGCTTGGCGGATTTTGAAACCGCTAAATCCTTCCGTCGAATAAAAAATCTACTGAATGGAGGTTTGATAAAAGTATGTAGGTTGTTTTGCTTGTTGATAAACTGTATGAAGCATGGATGTTAAAGAATAAGTACTGTACTTTACCGTGTGGGTATAACAAACACTCCGGTAATCTAACATAGGTGGCTGGAAAATGGACTTGGATTGAAGATGTATTTCCTGTTAAGAATGGGGATATTCCAGCCAGCTATATTAGTTTACCAGAGGCAAGTTGTACATCTACAATTTGCATGAAACAGTGATGATTTGCTTCTTGCTATGGGACTAGCTGCGCGGGGCAGAGGCACACACAGGATGCCATCAGCCCATCAGTTTTTTGTTGGTTCGTAGTTGTGCCTACAAAAAATGGATCTGAATATTTCAGGGGTCATTGAAATCACCCATTTTGTGAAGATCAAGTAATACAAACATACAAATGATACAAATGTATGGTAATTTTTCGGACTTTCCCTTATAAATAGTCTCATTCTTTGGGTTGATGTCAATAAACAATGACCCCTCCGGTATTTCATGGAAACATCCTCTGCGTTGCATCCTCGCCAAACACCTCGGCATTTGCCCGTGAATTTGGGCACCTCTGATGGCTACTGTAGAGTGTACCAAGGCAAAGGGAGCAGCTAAAACCCACCTTATTCAGTTTCAGCTCTGCTACTTGCCTGTTTCGCTGTTGGTTGTGGGGCGTGAAGATGGCCGTGGTTTTTTTCAAATGGAAGGGCAAGCTGAAAAAAAAAATTGGCTGAACGAAATGAGGGGCAATGGACAATGTTTTTTGGAGGGAGATCTGTATTAGCTGCATAGTTTTACATGGAAATCCACTTGATTTTGTTTAGATATGTTGTTTTGAATGGTTCGGAGGTTGGTAATTTGTTTTCCTAGTAATTTTGCCAGGGTGCTACTGAGAAGATGAGCCATTTGGCGTGGGTGCGTTGAGGTTTTTTTTAGGGAAGTGAATTGTGGTGATAGATTGTTTGATCATATGTGTTTTCTGTTTCCAACCTTGCCTGGCTCAAAACAGTCTTAGAAGCTCTAGAAACTTCCTTTGGCAAAAACGATATGTTTTCTCTATTAAATCA
>DF242767.1:36837-50487 GCA_000507305.1 Breviolum minutum Mf 1.05b.01 | reverse complement strand
GCGCCGTTGCTGTCGCAATAACTTTTGACCTTGGTTGTTTGCCAGGTGCTCTTCAGCTGAATGGGCCGCACGAGATGATTTGTACGAAATGGCAAAAAAGAATTGTGTGGCGGCACCCCTCACCTGACAACCTTCACCCAACATGTCATGGTGGGGATCACTCGAAGTAAAGTAATTTTTNTGCATCTTTGCTTGCATCATTTTTGCATTTTCCTGGGCCAAGGTTTTAGGGGCTGCACTTTCTGGGTGCATTGTTTTCGCATTTTAATCAAGCTTTGAAATCTCTAGAATAAGCTGGCTTTCACTTGATAAAGCTAGCTTTCCTGTTGCATCAGCTGAATTGTCTACTTGTTTGTTTACTATAATATTGAAACAGAAACTGTGATATAATGTGATAACTTGCTTAAGTTGCTACAATGACCCGCCAAATTAAGAAAACAACTTGATTAGTCGATGGCCATTGCTTGATCCCTCACCCAGACTCGTGTTTCAACGTGATGGTCAGGCCCGCACTTGGTTGTCTTCGAAGGATGTTGCTTGGGCCCAAAATTTTGGAGGATGCACATTGTTCATTGGGAAAACTGTGTCTTCTAGGCAATGCAACTATGTGCAAGCTCTCTAACTGCAGGTGTCCAACTCACCTAACCTCAGTTGAACATGAAGCCACCCGTTAAAAGGTAAAAGGAAATGAGCCTTATTGAATCTTATTGAGGGATTGCTCACCAACTTGTCCTAACTTGTCCATTGATAAGCCTTATGGATACTTATGGCCTTATTTCTTGGGCATGGCAGGGGCTTTTCCAAATCAACTTGCCGACGTCGAAACAGCTGGCAGCGAGCGTCCAAAATGTCACCCGCGTCTTCACTGGCTTCCTTTCCTTCGATTCCTCCGCATCCTTCTCACCTCTAGATGGTTGGAAAAGGCTGAACCATCACCAATGGTGATTTAGCATGGTACAAAAGGGACCTGAAACACATCCAATGTCACGCAAGATGGAAGATGGTGGTTGTATCATGTTGTATCCTTATATTGGATCCCTCAAGTACAAGGGTGGGGTCCTGGGAGCTCCAATATAGACCTTTTTGCCGGGGCCTAATTGTGTTCTCACTCAGGGGCATCACGCAAAATGTCAAGACCATCTGAGACCTTTGGCCTGTTGCAGGGGTCTAGAATGGTTCACCTTACCACACGTTTTTCACGACACAAAAAACACAAAAATGAACTCAAACCTGCACTCTTGACCAAACAGTTTGCCAAGGCCTAACATTTGAAGTTCCCCAGCACCAATGTGAAGCACTCAATTCAGCAGGGTCAGGAAGAATCTGAAAATAAAGAAACTGCGCTATAGGGAAAACAAAAACAAAGTCTTTATGAAACAAAATTTGGAAAGGTTCGGGTGAATGCTGATTAAATATTACTATAGTAGCTATGATGTGTTCCTTTAAATTCTTTCTGGGTGGGTCTGGTGTGTTTGGGTATGGGTGATGGGGTCTAGAATAAAATTGCGGCAGGCCATCAACCCTTTTCTTGCAAAGCTATGTAGCGGAACATTGTTTCACACCCAAGAAATGAAGGAACCAGCCTTTGGGCGGAACAAAATTCAAACAGAAGCGGCGTCAAACAGAAACTGCTCCAAGAATGCATGCAGCTCTCATCAGCACATGTATAGGCTGCATCCCTAGGAACACAAATGTTAGGGATTCATGACTTTCATGGGTTGTGCAAAACCCCAAGGTCTCTAGAATGGTCCAAAGGAAACAGTCCAGGACTAGACCTCAGCAACACGGTACCTCAAAGTGGACTCATTCCAGACCCTTTGTACTTCAGGGTATTGTGTTGGAGGATTTGTTCTTGTGGATAAAGGATATGAACTCTCCTTAATGGGTGAACAAGGAAAGCATGAGGAATGACTAGAGAGATTGGAGCAAACCTGATAATCTATGAAAATCTAGCTATGCCGTTTCAGTTTCGGCCGAGCTGTTCCTGTGCAAAGCTGGAATCCATACAAACTTTGGGGTTCTCTAGCTACGTAATCAAATACCATGTAGGCGAAATCCACATGATCGGCTTTCTTTGGTTCCTGTCACTGGAAACTGTCAAGATCTAGACAAAACCAAAGACGTCCAAGGGAATTCCATCATGACTTCCTCGTGTTTTCTTCCCATGTCTGTTGAATTGCCACAAATTCAGGGCCTTTCTCATCTTTCTTCACTTCCTTGTCGGCTGCTTTGCCCGCCGCCGTTTTGCGCATACCACTTGGAGCCTGAAAACAAATCTGCGAAGGCTCATTCGATGGGCTTGGATGCGAAAGTGTCAAGGCAAGTGGAACTTGGACAGGCCCTGCAAGTGGAACTTGGTAAAGACTTGACAACTTAATCCGAAAATGCTAATATATATATATATAACTTCATACAACTTACAACATGTTATGCCTATATGTATAATATAGAGAAATTGTGTGATATAACCGTAACCATTTAGCTTCTTAGTATTAAACCTTTCGGTAAGGTGCCTGCAAAGAGGCACCTAATCCGACCAACTCCAACCACCAAGTATGAAGTTCGACAGCATCTCCGAATCCTTTGCTCTCATTCCCCAAATTCCAACAGAATCCAATACAGAATCTCAACCCGCTCAACCCCTTCCCCGTCAAACTCCACAAATTTTGTCTTTTTGATATCTTTCGTCTCGTGGCTCCACACAATGTTCTTCGACCTTCCCAAAGGGACCGCTCAAACCCAAGGCCCCCCCACCCCGCACCGCCTTCGTTTCTGTCTCCTTTTCCTCCTTTTCCTCCGCTTCACCCTCCGCCATGTGAAAACAACGAAACGATGTTCTCTCCGTTGAAACAGCCAGCTCGGCGCTCGCCAAACTTGAGCCACAGGCATAGCAAGGCCAATGCCACATGTCAGGGCCCTGACCACCAAAAACACACCAACTTTGCCTGGGTGTGTTGGAAATAAAAAATATCATATAATAACTGTTTATTGTTATTACTATTATCATTATTATGTATACAGACAGATTGCATACATGGTGAGAGCTAGTTAGTAAGTTGGACTGCGTGAAAACTGATAAAACCTAAAATTGACTGCAATTTCCTCAGTAATTATGGTTTGAAAACAAAACCACTTCGCAGGTCACATCAACTTACTCCCTTTCCAGCTGTACACTCAAACGCAAACATGATTCATATCAAAAGTCTGGTGCATAGAGTCTTTATATTATTTGCAGACTGGCTATAGGATGTGCAACCTGGCGAAACAACAACAATGCGTGAAATTGCCATGTCACAAGAAGCATCATCAATGTTGCTTGGGCTACGGGCCATAGGTTATCTGAAATCATCTGATTGCCTTTGAATGATATCATTATGCACTAAACAATATATCTGCATGTTGCTGCATCTGCAACTGCACCCGTTCTTGACCTCTGCTGACGTTTCCTGGCCAACACAATCTGGTCTCTCGCCTGTCAACCAAGTGGTTGTGAGCAGCTTTCAAAACCTTTGTTACATTATTGTTTGGATCCTTATAGCGGCTTGTTATAACCCTTCTATACCATCTCAGGGTCAAAGATTCAGGGATTAAGCCGTAACTTTTCTCAGCGACACTCAAATCCACTCGGTTTATGGCCTTATTTCAGGCTTCTGAAATAGATAAATATGTATATACACCTTTGATCCCCACAGTGGGTCGTTGTTCATCTCCTACATACCCTCAACAACCAGGCTTTAGAACAATGTTAACTTGTTGGAGTCCCATGAGATACTCCTCCAGAAAGGCCACCCAAATCGAAAATCGACAGAATCCCAATGATTGCTTTCAAAGGAAATGTTGGAGAGGTGTGCCCCAAAAATAGCGTCGAGTCATGGCACGTGTCACTTACATAACTTCGTGGAAGTCGTGCAGTATCAAAACCCCTGGGTAATATCCACCGATTTACATGGATGCTTTTGATGTCAATGTACGCTAGATCCCTACGACTACCTGAATCCTCCAAGTTGGTGTAGAATTTCAGCCCCTGAAACACCAAAACCAGACCTTGGCGGCCTTGCGGCTGAAATTTGACACAGCAGGGTGTAGATAGGTGCATCGGCCGGATGGTGGTGCAATCCAGCACCAATCACTCAGTATACAGGATTGGCCCTTCTATTTGGCTGATACCCATCTCCTAAAATGACCCTTGGATAGAAGGGTCGGAAATCCAGCTCGCTGAGCTACCGTCCCAAAACTAACAGCACCAGAAAATTGATGGTTGGAATACGACTTTGTTTTTGGAATGATAAGACATTTTTTCAGGTACAAACTAGTAGTTTTTGGGGGTTAGCCAGTTCAAAGGGAGAGAATAATATCCCATTTTGAAGGTTTCGGTTTCAGATGTTCAACACCCAATTTCAGGTGGTGCCCCAGTGTTGTCCATCAACCGTTTGAAACTTCAAAAGAATGGGATTGAACTGTCCATGAATCGCTTTTGTATCATGGGATATCATGCGTCCTTGTACCAGAAGTCGAAAGTAGGCGATTTGGTTTGTTACATCATGATGCCCACTGGAAATTAAACATAATTTGCAACTGCTGCACTAGAGGTCAAGGGCAGGAACCAATGTTATTCCATTTTGCTCTGTGTTATTTTTTGTCATTTCTCATGTTTGCAACATCTTCATAGTTCCTCCTGGGTAGTCTGACATAGCAATGGAGAATTCACATGAGTATCGTTCAAAACCCTCGTGGCATTTCATGAAATGCTGCTGGCTGCTGGGTGTAGGGATCAGGGATCATTGATTGGCTTGTTAAAATCCCTATAGAAGTGGGTAGCACAGCATACTCCCTTATATAAAATCAATATAAATCAACCCACCAGGGTTCTGAACACTGCTCATTGTTTTGGGCCCGGGGCAGCGGATTTTTAAAGTTCCAACACAATGATGTTGATTCTCATGAAGCGTCACTTCATTTGTCAATGATACCAATCTTCTACTACTAGTAGTGCTTCTAATCAACTTGTTGTCAGAATACATGAAAAGCCTAGTGACAAAAAGGGAACTGACGGAAGTAGCTTGAATTTCCGGCACTATACAAAACCAGTGGAACATTCCCTCGACGAAACAATTACTTTTTGGCACGCATGCGGAACGAAGCTAATTGATCAAACCTGGTTGGCCTGAGTTGACAGGCTCAAAAGAAACAATGGAAATGAACACCCAGCAAACGAAAGGAAATAAAGGAAAGACATGGAAGGGAATTATTGGCGATCAAAAGAAATGAAACAAATGGAGTAGGAAAAGGAACCGGGGAAATCATGCAACAGGACCCAACCCAAGTGGAAGCCTAATTGACACCACCACGTGTTAAGCTGCGCACTGTGTCACTGCAAACAAATGCTCACTGCAAACTTCACGACGGCCTTCCTCCTGGAACCAAAAAGGGCACAATCAAGTTCAACTGGGTTTGTGTGTATCATTTTAACTCCGTTGATGCAGGACACCGCTAAATCCAAAAGGACATTTGGTTTCAAGCATACTAAGTGTTGGGTGGTAAAATAAACGCCAAAACACGAAGAAACAAAAGGTCTTCATACAGATCTGGACGGAAACAACAGATTTTATGCATGCGTGTGTATGGCTGCAACGGAAAAAACAAAAAACAACACATAACTAGAAATTATGGTTTTCTCATGAAAATTTCTAGCGCATGCAAATTAAAACATCAACGAATGAAAAAACTTCTGTCTTTGTGACCTATCAACTGTGTGTATCTGTGTATGTGTGTATGTGAGCATGTGTGTATGTGAATGTATGTAAGTTTTTGAAAGGATGCATGTGTTTTTCTCTGCCTTCACCCATGCCATGCAAGCCGCCGAAGGTGAAGAGCATTGGGTTGAATCCGGATGACGATCCACCTAGTGGCGAAATTTGACAAACTGAACATGAGGAAGTCAAAAATCACGAATTCACTGGGTCTGTTTTTGCCATGCCTCCGCCACCAACTAGCCCATTGCTGCTAGCCGCACCTGAGGGCATGTGAAGCTCATCAAGCGAAATCAAACATCTGCACAGCATTCAAAAAAGTCTATTCAAACTATGCAATCCAGGGATGCAGGACATCTTGAGATGTGCGGGCGCATTCTGTTCACTCACCATCGGGCTTCCATGGACAGGTTGACTGTTGACAATTTGTCTGAAGGCTTTCCGAGCAACAGTAGTTGAGGCAAATAGTTATAGGCAAATGCCACCGAATGTTCAAGTTTGTGAGGCAAGTCTTTGACAAAAATCATAAACCCATTAGCAACTTGGCATTTCTCTAAAGAGAAAAACCTTACAGCACTCTATGCCCCCACATACTTTAAATATCCCAATAAAATCATTGCTCTGCCTCCGCCAGTGGCTGCACCAAAAAGGCTTCCACCAGAGCTGGCTCCTCCATGTGAGAACTCAAGATGATTGTCTGATTGTCGCATGGAAGTACAAAAAGCCAAAACAGGATCGAAGGCAAAACACAACCAACACTATGGAATCTCTCACACCAATCCTGCGCTGTTCGCTGCACCAAACAGGCTGCCACCGCCAGAACTAGCTCCTGCGGGCCGGGTCAATTTTGCAAAGGTGAAGGATGACGATGCTGCGGATACCGCACCTCCAGCTGCAGAACCAAAAATACTTCCGGCACCACTGGATGATGATCCACCTCGCGGTGAAATTCGACGAACTGGAGCATGAGCAGTTCAAAAATCACAATTCACTGAAAAATTGTTCCATGCCTCCGCCACCAAAAAGCCCTCCACTGCTAGCTGCACCTGCAGGCATGTGAAGCTAAACTATCTTTGGTGCTAAAGGTCTTAACATGCCTTAACAATCATCAAGTGAAATCAAGCTAACTCAAGCTACCTCCACGGAAGAGGCTTCCAACGTCTTGTGCTCCTGACTGACCTGTCAAAATCTATGCCATGAGGGCCATGATCACACAACGACGCAGTGCAACTTCAGTGTCATAAAGTCAGAAACCAAGGCCTGCCGGTGGTGCACCACCAAACAAGCTGCCACCAGAAGAACCGCCTCCACAGCGTTTGAAACAGCTATTCAAGTTATTCACAATCCAAGGACCCAGGACATCATGGGATGTACCACTGCGCACAGTTGACAATTTGTCTGAAGGCTTTCCGAGCAACACTCCAAGATCGTGATGGACATTTTGTGTTCACTGTCGTAAAACCCAACGGGAAGATCATGCAGGCATGCTTAGTTTTGTTCAGATGGGGGATACCTCAAAGCAAAGCAATTATGTTTTTTGCAGTGGGGCAGCCAATCAACTAGCTGTCACATGAACAGTAATTGTTACTATTCGCTGTCCATGTTGTTGTCCTGTTGTCATGGTGTGTTTTGCGCCAGTGGACTATGTAGAAGAGAAATCAGCGTTCGATTCACCATGGCTCTATGGAAGTATATGCAGCGTGCATGACATTAACTGTTGGTCGTGTATGCCTTGTTCGCAGGACCTGAAGTGGGGATACCAATTCCTCCTTCTCCTTCTCCTTCCGTCCCTCTTGCCGACTACTTCGAAAGAGTCTTCATCAGCATGTTCAATACGTTCCTTCAATTTGTTTGTAAAACGTTTCAGCTAAAGCCGTTCAAATTCTATTGGCACTAGAAAAGACTAAGACTGCAAATGCCAATGCTACATCACCGAATATTCAGCAGTATTATAATTGCATATGTGTAAAAATGTAAAACCGCTTGTTCACCCTTATCCATGTCATTACAACATCATCATAGACACACTACTAAATATCAGTCCATGTTTGTCTCATTTTCACGTGACGAATGGCATTTGACATACACCTCATATGTTCAGAGTCTATAGCGCCATTTGTTTTTACTCTTGTCCCTTTTCCCCGACGACTGCAATCTGTACACCATGTAAGACTTTTAAGTTTTTACATTGGAAAACCCAAAGTCCCTCGAAGCAATAATGAGTTGACGCATATTGAAACTGTACACGAAACTGATTAAACAATCGCCAGCGATGCATCTCAATTACTGCATGGATGTGTATCTGAACACTCGAGAGAAAGTTGAAGCATGGCCTTCGTCCATCAACGACGATAGCGATAGAAACCCACCTCGGAGCAAAATATCCATGATCCCTGGTGTTCTTCCCAACATCTTCTGCAACATCTCCAGGCAATATCTGTACCAAGGCACAAAAGGATTCGATTGTTGCTACCTGGTAGCTAGACCAGCAGATGATACACTAGAAATTGCGGAGGGCAAGTTCAGGTGAGGTTGATGATGGTTGATCATATCCCATTAGACATCACATCCTCAATTCTCCTCAAGGAAGGAAAAAAGAAAGATAGATAGATAGATAGATAGGTAGATAAATAGATAGTTAGATAGTTAGATAGTTAGATAGGTAGATAGATAGATAAATGCAGCGCATCAACAAATATATCCATCTTGAAAAAATTGTACAGTACATAAAAATAAAATGATTAGAAACAATCATATATCTACAAATATAGACACATCAATGATATTCAATAGACCATTCACAAACCAGTTTAAAATTTGAAAGGTTGCCATCATCCGTTTCCAATTCCATGTTTGAAAAGCTTTGCAAAGGTCCCTGACCTCTGTCTGTGGAGCAGGCTCGGTGGCCATTTCTGGCGCCTGCAGAGGGCAACAAGTCAAAGACACTGAGGACGCGTGCGCACAGCTCAAAGTGAAGTTTTTTTTGGCTAAGAGTTCGACAGCATCCAGCGAGGTCGAATTCAAGGTGCCTGACGGACATGAATTTGTTCTTAACATTATCAAACTCGGCGTGCAAACTCTGTATTCAGAGATGCCCTCTCGCATGTCATTTGATAATCCGTTCATCATCACCATACAATTATCATATCAAACGCTTCCGGTTCGACTTGGCCCCGTCGTGCCGGTCTAGCTGCACACAGGAGTTGTTTGACTTCTGCACAACAGTGGTCAGAGAAAAATCATTATCATGTGTGATAATTCATCTTATAATCGTATCATTTGATCTGATACAAGTAGTTCCCGGGTGAGCCGGCGCCAGAAGTTATCAAAACCCCCAAAAGAAGATGCTTTTAAAACTTGAAATTGCGCAAAGAGTTTCACCTTGGACAGCATGTGCTACGAAGAGCAATGTGCTCATCACTGCAACCAGGGCCATTGGGCACCTCAGAAGTAACGTTGGAGACGGAAACCCCTCACACACACAAATGGAGATGGAACGACACCAAAAAAAGAACTCAGTTTTCACTATATTCAATACTTCCGAATGTATACAGTTGAGTTGAGGCCAGATTGCTGAGTTCCTGTCTAGCTTTCGGACGCGCAGCTATTGTGGCAGGAACTGCTTCCAAACAGCTATCTGAATGCCGGTGACCTTATCCTCAGCTGGATCTTCATGGTCATGCAACCATGCACATGAAATGTCAAAACTTTGAGTTCACTGGATTTCACTTTGCTCTTCAGGTTCTTTTGTTGAATCATACGCGAAATTGTTGAAACTCACCTTTCCAATTCGGCTGCCTTTTTCAAGCGTGAAGCACCCACATGGTCATCTGCAAATAATGTAAATAAGGCAAAATGAACAGTTTCCTCTATGTCTTCATGTAGGATCATCCAGTATAGTCTATATATGTATGTTATAGGGTACGGAGCATCAACTTTTCATTCAAAATCTGGATCCAGCAACATCTGCCTAGCACTATCCTTCGTTTGGTCCAGTGTTCCTTTCCGAAACTTGTTCGTTTTGTGTGAAAACTCGGAAAAGGGGGCGAATGAAATGGCAGTTCTCGTTGTGACCATGGCAAGGAAATAGGAATGTCCATTGCCATTGCGCGTCCCGCTTTAGGATTTTTCACCTTCTTTCGCTAGCACTCACTTCACTTCTGAATCTGTAACACCAGTGTTTCATTCTTCATACGGGTTACCGTAGTCGTATTCATCCTGACAATCAACTTTCAAGCTTCAAACTCCACTTTCGAAATGCAGCGCATCGTGGCATCGTATCGATGTCGAATTATCGCAACAGCTTCGCCGCTGCGGAGAGAAGTCAGTCGGGTCCTTGCAGAGCCTTCTGACAAAAATCTGCACAGCTGAGGTTTCTCTGGTCCCATTTGCCCAAATTCCTTTGTCGAGCCTTATTGTTATCATTTATGACTTTTCAGTGACTTATCACCTCGGTCACTGTTGCTATACCTTCCCTTGAACTTGTCAAGTTGATCTATTGCTGTTCGAGCTTTCTTACATCTTCTTACAACAAAAACAAAAGAATCCAATCTCTACTAGACTCTAAACAGCAAAAAGGATATGCCCAAAACAAGACGTGGCAAAGAATGCAATCTGAAGGCATATGCGGCATCTTTTCCATGTTTTCTCTCTTTTGCATCCTTGCATTCTTTTGCCTCTATTCAAGCCTCTGCTGCATCACGAACTATGGAGGCGTTGTGCCTGCACCGGAGTTTCAAACCTGACTTGACTCTCAAAACTCTCTTTGGATGTGTAGACTAGCTATCAAAAAAGAATCTTTCGAACATGAGACAACGAAAAAACGAATAGAACATCTCTACATTTTGCATGCCCGTTCAATTTGTCGCTCTCACGCCTCATTCAACTGTGGCAAAGTCTTCGTCCCAACCTTGAGGGTGAGAACTGGAGGTTTGGTCGTTTAAAATTCCGCTTCAAAGTCTAGTCCTTTGGTTCTTTTGCACTGTACTGGTCGTGCTGAAAACCAGTCGCAAGTCCTCATCGAGAGTCATCTATCGTTATCAGTCATCATCGATCCTCATCATCATCACGGCATCTTCTCAAGCCATGGGCCAAATATGGTACAATCAGTACCAACATCATGACGCCATCCCCAAAAAACAACAGCTGTATTGCAAATCTTTTTTGCAGAAACTTCTGTCAGGATCCCCAGCCATTGTCTGGATCTTTGTACGGTCGCGGCTCTGCTATGTCCTTCGGATCTGCAAAGAAGTTGGACAAATCCTGCACCAAGTGCTTCAAGTGACCAATTGGAAGCAGTTCCTTCGTTATGAATGAACTACAACCATTGGAAGATAAACTCAGCAACTGCAACTGGGCGCCTTTTCATCGGCAACTTCCGGAGTGTAGGGAGGTTCCAACTTGTTGCTCTGCGAAAGTTGGCAGAGCTCAGTATCAATGACTCTCCAAGATATTCAACACTGCAGTGTTTAAAGTCTAGAGTGTCCATTAAATTTTTGGAGAAAGTGATGTGAAAACTTGCATTTTGTCCCAACCTTCATGGCATTCAAGTCAAAGGCGTCAAAAAAGTCGTGCTCCTTGGCAAAAGAGAAAGAAGGCAAACGTGAAAAGACTTCGAATCCTTGGAACCATGAGAGTCTCGAGTTCGATGATGTTACAACGTTCAGCTTCTCCTTGAGGTTCTTCATTCCACCTTGCCTCGCTGGCAAACGTTCTCCTGGCTGCTGCCTGACAAAGCCACCATTGCGCGGGGATGACATGTTGTCACATGGTCTTTCCATGTCTTAGCTACTAGCACATCATGAATGCCAAGAAAGGTCAAGCACTGTGCAGAGAACTGAAGCCTGAGCAAGCCTTTAATGGACAGCTCCGGAGATCCTTCCACGGATGAGAAAACACATCTGATCAAATACAATTCACAATGGCATGGGCAAAAAGCAGCAGCCTGCGCATGATCCAGGAAAGTCGTTCTTGTCGATACCTCTCATTACCTGCACCAGGAGCTTGGATTCAATTGCAATTTCGTGTTCTCCTAACAAGACCAATGATGCCACACTAAGTTCCAAAGCAAATCTTGCTATGCCTTTCCATAGATCTGCATGGGATGCGGAGCCATGAAAGGAGTCTTGCTGCACCTGGCAACTGTTGACCAGCAACTCACGACGCGAGCCTACGCTACACTTAATGCAAAATGTTGCGTCCAAGGCGCAGAAGCTCGTAGATGAAAATGCCAAGAGTCCACCAATCCTTTCACATTGAAAATGCCAAAATGAGCAACGCAAATTCTTAAGCTACGTTTGCAAAGACATGTTTTCAAATAATCAAAATCAAAATATCCGTAGAAAACTCTACCAACTGCCAACGTCTGTCCAGAGAGCCTGGGAGTTCCATATAGCCTTTCAAAAATGGCTCGACAGAGGATGATGCATTCGAACATATGATTTGCTTAAAGGTTCCTAAAGGTGAGAAGGGTCAGGATGGTCTTTCAATTCCTGAAAGCCTGATTGCTACGATGTGCCAAACTTCTATTTCAAAGCCACTTGTCTTTCAGAACTGCTCCAACCAGGCATGATTGGCACAAACGTCAAAAGGGATGAAAGTGTCACTCAGGATCAAGTCAGGTATAAGCAGCTAGCGTAACTAGCTCTAGAATTAGCTACACGGCTTGGCTCCACAAGCTCCATTGAAGTGTCGTATCGTGTCTTATCACGACCCACTCGAGGAGGAGACGAAATGACTTCTGGCGCAAAGTACTCCGGAGTGCCACACCTGCGCAGCATTTCTTGAAATCGCAGAAAACAACAATCTCACTAGTGGCAGAACTGAGAAGCACACGTGGTGTAAGTCTTTCCGATAATCAGTTTGGCCAAGCCCAAATCAGAGACCTTCATGCGCCTTGCACGACACTTTGCTCCAACACTGGCTATAGAAATGGTCACAAATTTGTCATCACCTGAGCTTCCCACCCGTGCTCATCCAGCACCACATTCTATGGTTTCAAGTCCTTTCATCTCTACACTTGTTTCATCTTGTTTCGTGGAGGAACTCATGTTTGTATCTAGAAAACAAGGTGAGCCCGAGAGCCCAAAACACAAACCAAACACACGCAAGCCGATATTTAATGTAAGGTTAATGTTACGTGTCCAGTTTGTCATTTGGGTCACTATATCGACCTGAGAACCCAAGCGAACCTCCAACGGCAACCTCCCTCCCTCCCTCTGCCGTATCAGATTGTCATGCATACAAGTCATCCGTCCTTTTCTTTTGAAGTCGACACCACACACTAAAAAACCGGCAAACAACTCAAAAAGTATCGTTGCCATTTTTTCCCAAAATCCGTCGTCCCTCGTCCACGTTCCGTCCACCCGGATCATCCCCTTCCATCATTGCTCTTCCATCCCTAGCCTCCTCCCATGCTATTTCTGCAGCTCCAGCCCGTCCGTCGCTCGTCCACGTCCCGTCCGCATCATCCCCTTCGATCTCGCTCTTCCGTCCCTAGCCCCCTTCGTTTTTGCACCGGCCACTACATCCCACACATAACCCGTTTTTTCCCACAGCCAGAAAAACCCAAAAGTAGAGTCCCTCTTTTTCTCGAAAAATTGGCAACTCTACTTTTCAATGGTTAATCTCTTCTCGACCCCTCTACAGCGAAACTTACTCACTTCAAAACCCAAAACACGTCATCCCAAGCATGTTGCACCAGACAAGAATAATCCAGCAGCCTTTTACACCAAAGACCTTTTACACCGGACACTACATCCCATACATAACCTGCTTCTTCCCAGCTAGAAAAGCCCAAAAGTAGAGTCCCTCTTTTTCTCGAAAAATCGGCAACTCTACTTTTCAATGATAAATCTCTTCTCGACCCCTCTACAGCGAAACTTACTCACTTACAAAACCC